>JABEVS010000062.1:0-86209 GCA_018290735.1 Coelastrella sp. MACC-549 | reverse complement strand
AAAACCCGACATGACCACCACCAAACGAAACGAACACCAACCTGGGAGGCCGTCGGGACGGAAAAATAGGGGTGTGGAAGAGACAAAGGAAAGAGCGAGGGGTAAAACCTACTCAAACCCCCCCCCCCCCCCCCCCCCCCCATGAGAACTTATCACACCTCATGGAGTGTGCCAGCAGCAGTGCTGCTGAGCCAATGAGAGCCAGCTGCTTCATCAACAGCTCACTGGGAATACCACTGAAGCAGATGACACAGCAGGGAGGAGGACATCAGCACTCAACACTGTCAGCGGTGCTGAGCACATATGATATCAGTGAAGCAAGGTGGTGGTCACTTGAGAACTGGCAGTACCACTGGTAGGCAGGCAGGCAGTGCACAACTGCACCACAGAACACACTGGAGGTAATTGTCTGCATCTGCAGATGCGCTGTTGCTGCAGGTGGTGCCATGGGCTCGGTCAGTGACATGTGACGCATGGTTGCACATAACAATGGATGGTCAAGAGCACATGAGCAGTGGCTGCAGCAGTGGATCACAAACTGCAGCAGACTGCCGCCTCTCACGTCCTTGTGACTGCTGCCCTGATGTGCACCCATGTGATCCAGGCGTCCTTGAACAACGTGAACAGAAACAACACCGCACAGAACAGCCAAGGAACAACAACACCAGTACCTGGCGGCAGCGGCAGCAGCAGTGGCAGCAGCAGCAGGACCCAACAGCCCTCAGGGATGATGAGCCATGTGTGCAGCCTCTGTCTCTTGAAGCGTCTGGGTTACTGCAAACGGTGAGCAAAAGCCTGCTGATGCTGTATGCCCCACATACATGCTGCAGGCGGTGCCACCATGCGTACCATTCTAAGATGCTGCTGTGCATAATGCTTGCCGCAATACTCTGTATGGTTCCTGAAAGTTTCAGGGTGGATACTGATACTTCAAGAGCCTGCTACCTACAGTGACTGCTGAGATGCAGCTTGTTGTTGCCAACAGCCACAGGCAGGCTCTTCAATTCCTGACCGGTATGCACACGGCATGGCCCACTGGATCGGTCAGCCACTGCATTACAGCCAAGTCTGCCTGGTCCAAATCGTTACCAGAAGCCTTACCTGCCATGATGGCGACCGGCAGTAGCCCCCAGATGTAGAAATGGGGGTATGGCAGCCTGGAGGAACCTAAGGAGTCACTGTGCCAGCGACCACCAGCAGCATCAACACCAGCAGTAGAACTGCAGTGACAGCATAACATATGCAGCTGCACTGCTGAGCTAAGCTTTGCCAAGACTCTCATTGAGGGTGTCGAGCCAACATACACTTTGCATGCTGCAGAGAGATGACCTGCACAAAAGGGGCTTCAAGCCCCTTGCCATGATGGCATGTGAGACTCGCCAGGTCTCTGGCTGAGAGTGACTGTCCTAATCACAAATCGTACTGTACGGTTGACAGACCATGCAGGGGGACGGCATCCTTGGTGCTGCTGCCTGCTGTTGAAAGTTCTAAGGAGACCAGTCACGAAAAAGGGCTGCAAATTTTGCAGATGTAGTTCCTGAACTTGTACATCACAAGGTTGTCCTGTGATATGCCCATCAGCAGGTCCCGTGCCTCCCCTTGCATGTCAACATGATTGTGTTGATGGACCTCTCACCTCATGATGTGCCACGTCTCCAACTGTGTGTAGACCAGGTTGATGTAGTAGCTCACGATCAAGAGTTGAGCAACAATGCGAGCAGGTTCACCACTCAGCAGCACATGAACCAGCTGGGAGCAGCAAGCTAGCGTGTCAGCACGGCTACCAGCAGCAGCAAGGCCCTGAGCTGCAGCCAAGACAACGCCAGCAACCAGCAGCAACATCATCATCAACAGGTTGCTTATGAGCTGATTTGCTGTTGTACAGTGTGCCGTGGTAATTGAGACAAACATGACATACTATGCAGCGACGGCTCAGTAGCCCGCAGCATCCTTGATTACACAATAACTTGAACTTTCAACAGCATTCTTTTCAGCGCATAATCTAAAAGCGTACAGTCCCAGCAGTACTGATAAACAACCTGCTCTCTTAGCCTCCTGCAGGTTGTTTTTGATGTCCCGCGTCTTCTTGGCTAGCAAATCGCGCGTCTGGCGCACTGTCTGATATTTGATCTCACTGAAATCATCCATTGGCTGCCGGCATATACAGCACACAGAGCCAGATTATTGGGATTCGAAAGGCGGGACCTTGGACGTCCTAGAGAGTTGTGAAGGACAAGTATAAGGCAGGATTATTGCCGCGCATCAAACTGCGTGACAGCCGGGAAAGATGGTCACAAGAAGTTGCAGGTGCCAATGCTGTGTAGGTTCCGAGGTTGAACGGTTTTAGACTTTGTCACCAGCAGTACTGATCAAATTTGCACAGCTCACACCACAGTGTCAAAATTGCTGCAGAACATGCAATAGACGCCATGCAAATTCAGATTACTTCAAGCCCAAACTGGTGCGCAGATGTTCGCTGTCAACTCCGAAGCACCTGATGTACACGAGCTTGCTCAATCTTCAAAGCATCTGATCACGTGCTGCACTACAGGTCATGTTCACACGCCTTAGATGTTACTCCACAAGGCACAGTAGCATATGCTGGGCACCTCACAGTCACAGTCTTCTGCAGCAAGCAGCAGCGCATCCTGCGATGTCTGGGGCCACATCGTGCAAGGTGTGTGCCCGTTATGGCTGTTGCAACAAGTCATTGTAGTTTATTGCAGAATGTTCGGGTCATTGCCGCTCTGCTGTGTTGCAGCAGCAGAACGCATCGTCTGATGGCCATGTCAACAGCAGCAGAAAAGCTTTTGCTGCCTGACACGGGACAATAGCGTCGTCAACAGTATTCGATCACACGCCGCGCGCCTGCATGTCGCCTGCAGGGTCACGAGTGTGGCGTTTGTTTCTTGTGCTGATGTGAGCCAGCTTGTTGTTGGTTGTGATGATGGCAGTGTGCTGCGCTGGGACTGGCAGCGGGGCATCTGCCTGGCCAGCAGCAGGGCTAAACATAAAGCAGAACTCTCAGCAGTGCTGGTGCCAACATGGTGCGAAAGGGAGGGAGATCTCTCATTGATGCTGCTTGCTTTGACTGCATGGTGCTGTCTACAGTGTCAGTGCGTGTTAGCATCTGACTACTGAAGTCCCGGACAATCCACTTCTGTCACATGAACAGCAGCAACACTGGTGTCAGGGTTTATAACGACGGGCAGGGTTGTGGGTGGTCAGCAAGTACATACCTCCAGACAGCAATAAAAGCATGTGCTTAAGTTCATTCCATCTTGTATCGATACCTGTATGTACTGGTTCATGAGGTCGTCATCACTGCTGCTGCTGCCACTCCTGCGTTTCCTGCGGCTTCACAGGGCTGATGCTGCCGCTGTATTTGGTAATGCTGCGGGCCAACTGCTGCTGTGGAACATCACTGGCAGCAGCAGCAAACCCACAATACTCACAACACTGCCTGACACCAGCAAGATCTTCTGTCTGGCAGCAGCAGCAGCAGCAGGTGATGTTCCTAGGCTGTTTGAGGATCCCGGGACGCCTGGGGCTCACCTGATAGCAGCTGGGTGTGCTGGTGGGGTTTGTGTGTTGATTGATGTTGATACTGGAAGTCAACTTGTCAGCTGGACAGCTCATAAGACTGCCGTGCACAGCATATACTGGCTGGATAATGCACCAGACATTGCCAGCAGCAACAGCAGCAGTGGTGGTGGTAGTGGCAGCAATGACACTGTAGAAGACCCATTGAATGTGCAGCAGCAGCAGGAGGATGTGGCACAAGGCAGCTGTCACTCGCAGCAGCAGCAGGAGGTTCCACAGCAGCAGGAGGGCGCACAGCAGGTCACACTGCAGCAAACAGTCAGCGCCAGCAGTAGCAGCAGCTGCAGCACACGTGTTGATACCAAGTGTGCCAAGGCAACTGCTGGTAGCCGGGTTGACTCTCATCATGTGATCACAGCTGGAGCAGACAGGACCATCAAGCTATGGAGGTTACCACCACGTAAGCCCGCTGCTGCCGGTCGTCGTGGTGGTGGTGGTGGTGGTGGTGGTGAAGAGACTGACAGCGAGGTTGTTGGTGGTGATGCAGCAGGTGCACCACATCAGCCTGACATGCAGGCAGCTGCGACAGCTGTTGCTGTTGTGACTGGTGGTGGTCAGGATCATGTTGATGATGATGACAGGGCTGAAGTGACACAGGCAGCTGTTGAGGAACCTGCTGTTGAGGGCTTGGCAACATCAGACCCATACCCAAGAGCAGATACAGCAGTAGCAGAGCCACCACCACCACCAGTTGCAGTGAATGCAGCAGCAGTTGCACCCATTGTTCCAGAGTTGGTATCTTCAGCTGTTGTCAGAGGACCCACTGCTCAGGCAGCAGCCAAGCACAGGCAGCGAGGTGGCAGCAGCAGCAGCAGCACTGGCTCCGGCCACCACAGCACACAGCACTTTGGAGCTGTGGCCGTCATCCCTGGCAGTGCTAGTTGCAGCAGCAGCAGCAGCAGCAGCAGCAGTGATGTGACTTGTCTGGTATTAGCTGCTGGCCTGTCAGGCGGGGTGCAGCTGGTGGCGCTCACAGCAGGTGACATAAGACTGACAGCAACAGCAGCAGCAGCAGTGGTGGTGTACATACATACTGTCTCTGTGTTGTGGGCAGCAGCAGCCACATTCTTACAAAGCACAGAGCAAAGGTGCCACTGCAGTCTGCTCATTGACTACAATGCACATGCTGTGGTGTTGTGCAGCAGGTGGTCACCACTGCGCTGTCTCACTCAGTGTTCTTGAGGCCATGTGAGCCACCTGAAGCCTGCAGCTTCATGCAGCAAGCCAAATGGCTGCAGCTGCTGCTGAGAACGTTGTTTCAGCTGCTGAGCTATGTGTGCGTGTCTGCTGCTGCTCGTGCAGGTGACCTGTCATGTCCCTCTGTGCTGTTGAAGCCGCCTCACAGCAGGATGATCTGCCAGCTCAGGGTACTGCTAGGAGAGGGGAATGGGCCTCACAGCAGTAGGCAGCAGCAGCAACAGCAGCAGCGCCGCTACAAGGTGTATTCCATCTCAATGGATCGGTCTCTGGTGGTCTCTGACTTGCTGCTGCAGAGAGTGCCAGCACCAGTACCAGTAGCAAGGCCAATATCAAGGGCCGCTACTGCTGCTCTTGAGCTACCTGCACAGGAGCAGAGTATCAGCAGCAGTGGCAGCGATGCTGGCGGCAGCAGCAGCAGCACAATGGGCACGGCAGCAAAGCAGCAATCCATGTGTGGCGGCAGCAAGAAGAGCAGCAGCAAGCGGGACACTGCCATCATCCTCACTTACCCAGCTGTTGTTGCTGCTGGCAATGAGCAGAGCAGCCGCAGCAGTGTTGTCGTCCAAGGTTTACAAGTCAGCAGTTGTGTCCAAGGTCTGGGTGGCTATGCGCTTGCTGCTGCTGCTCAAGGTGTCCCCCCTCCTGTCAAGCCAGGATCTCATGTGCAGTACACACCCGTGCGTGTTGCTGTTGGCTGTGGGGACAAAACGATCAGGATCATCACAATGGGAGTCAGAGCTGCTGCTGCTGTTGCTGCTGACCATGGCAGCAGTGAGAGCTCCTTGTCATCATGCAGGGAACAATCAGCACCAGCAATTGCAGCAGCTGGGCCTAGCGAGTCACTTCCAGTTGCCTCAGGTGGCCGGGGTGTGGTTGTTGACAGTGAAGTTGACCCTTGTGTTCCTCAGTACTGCCTGTTGTGGAAGAACATTCAGGACCAGGTGCTGGCTCTGGCCTGGCATCCAACAAATACCCGTGAGTCAGTCAAACCTCCAGTTGACAGTGACTGGCGGCAGTTCTGGGGGTGCTTGATCTTGCTTGCTTGTTCAGGTGGTGGTTGCTGACTGGTTGCTGATGTGGCGGTTGACAGTGGGGCAGCTGGGTCAACAACTTCTGCTGCTGAACTGCACGCCCTTTCCTCAGCTTTGACAGCCCATTGATTTGTACTCAGACTGTTGCAACTCCTGTGCTCGCTGCTGTTGCTCAGGTATCCTTGCATTCGGGTGTCGTGACGGCACGCTGGGTGTGTATGATGTTATTGCTGATGTGGCAGCGCTGTTCAGGAAGAGACACGGGGGCCCAGTCACAGTACTGGCATGGCACAACAAGCAACAACAGCAGCAGCATCAGAGGCAGGGTTCTGCTGCACTGTACTCCTTGGGAGGGGAGGGATGTCTGTTGGCCTGGGAGGGGCGGCAAACCGCTGCTGCTGCTGCTGCTGGTGCTGCTGGTGTTGATGAGGTGGTGGCCACAGCAGCAGCAGTAGCCCCAAAAGATCTTGGCATCCTGCTTCAGCAAGAGCTACAAGCATCTACAAGCAGCAGCAGCAGCAGCAGTGGCAGATCAGTTGGACAGAACTCTGGAGGGGGCCATGTTCTGCTGACTACTGCTGCTGCAATTGCTGCAGCGGAGAGCTTCATCTTTTGGAGTTGCTTGGCAGTGCACTCTTCTGTTGGAGTGGTGGCTGCTGGCACCAGCAGAGGCCAACTGGTGGTGTGCCAGAACAGCATAAGCACTCCTGCTGCTGCTGCTGCTGCTGCTAGCTCTAGTGGCAGCATGAACAGCAGTGCTGGCAGCTGGAGGATGGCCCCAGCCAGCAGCAGCAACAGCAGTTGCAGCAGCAGTGGTGCTTGGGATGTGGTTGGCAGCGTGATGACAGGAGCTGGGCTGCCGCTGGTTGCTGTTGCCTGGCAGCCATTAGCAGCAGTTGCTGCTGATGTGCAAGCTGCCCACACTGATGCCGATGGTGCTGGGGATCTGCTGCTGCTGGCAGCAGTGGACAAGCAGACAGTGTACCTCTTCAGCAGCACTCTGCAGGCACCAGCACATGACAATGACCAGCAGCAACAAACTGCAGTCAGCAGCATGAGAGTACCAGCTTCAGGTCTTGAGTTGCTCTCGTCCTGTAGCAGTGCTGCTGCTGCCATCGCTGCTGGCAATGGTGCTTCTGCGACCAACAGCAAGGTGAAACAGCAGCAGCAGCAGCAGTTGACAGCGCTGACCTGGAGTGACAGTGACACCCTGTGTGTGGGTGACAGTGCAGGCAGCATACTCATCATCAAGGTGACTCACAGACTCTCGTCCCAGGAGGAATTCTTTCAGGGCCAACTGCTGGCATGCAATCCTGCTGTCAGGGAAGTGGCAGCATGATGTACTCGGGACATGCATATGGTGCCGGGTATCAACTTGCTTTCTGCCAGCACCATTCATGGGTGTCAGCTCAAGATGACAGTGTTGCTGGATTTGAAGTGCATGGCAGGTTCTTCCAGTGTGTTGTTGTTGTCAGCTTGTTGACATTGCTGGTGTGGTTGATGATGGTGCTGGTGTGCAGGTACTGCCAGGGGCCGCACGCACCGGGCAGAGCCAGCAGTATGAGCTGATGCCGGCATATCGCCTGATTGGCCACTTGTCCGGTGTGACCTGCCTGTCGTCATTCCCTGGCTGGCCTCGCCTGATAGTATCAGGCTCAGCTGACCAGTCTGTCAGGACATGGCAGGTGGGCAGGCAGCCTGGAGCCCAGCAGGCAGCAGCAACCCTGATGACACCAGCAGCAGCAGTGGCAACATCAGATGACAGGGCCGATGACAGGGCTGACTCAGTCAAACAATTCATGCCCCCAGCCACAACAGCAGCAGCAGCAGCCATGTCAGCAGCAACAGAGTTGGCTACAGCATCAGAACAGGCAGAAGCACTGCTAGGAGCAGCAGCAGCAGGTGCAGCAGCTGAGTCGACATCTCCTGCTGGTTCAGCGGGACAGTTTTCAGCAGCAGTGAAGCAGGCTGGGGCTCCAGATGCAATGTCACTGCCAGAACCAGCTAGTGCAGCAGCCACTCTTGAATTCGATGCCAGTACCGCTCTCACTGCTGCTGAACAGATACTACAAGGTACAGCAGCAGCAGAATCAGCAGCACCAGCCACAGCTGCTCCTCCTCCTGGCAGCATCAAGCATGCCTCAGCTCCTCAGCCTGGTTCAGCTCAGGGCACTGGTGCAGGCAGCACAAGACACTGGAGGCAGTTTGTGCTGCCTGGCTCCAGGGCATTCTTACCTCGGCTGCCAGATATGAGCGACCCCACCACACATCATCAGGTTCTGCTGGATGTGCTGGCACTGGCCAACGTGCTGTATCCACCCACAACTGCCATTGCTGCTGCTGCTGCTGCTGGCGATGCGGGCGTGAGTGCTAGTAACAGCACTGCTTCTGACCAGCAGGCTGACCAGTTGGTGCCGGCTGATCTGATGAAGGCAGGGGCTCTGAACCTGAACAGGGGCAGAGTTCAGCAGCAGCAGCAGCAGCACACTGTCGCTGGCAGCAGTTCATCTGGGACTTTTCATCAGCAACAGTCATCACTGGTGGAGTCAGATTACCAGCTGGGTAGCTGGCTGCCTACAATGACTGCCGATGTTCCTGAAGTACTGCAGCAGCAGCAGCAGCGGCGGTGGCAGCAGCACTTGAAGCATGATGCCCCCCATGTACCTGGCAGTAGCAGCAGCGGTGGTGTTGAGGGTGCTGGTAATGGTGTGGCTCATCTAGCAGATCAGGTTTCAAGTCTGGCTGTGAACCAGCTAGGCATGATGCAGCACCTGGCAGGTGACACAAAGGGTTTCCTGGAATCAGCAATATCAGCAGATGTCATACAAGCTGATGTTGTTACACTGGCAGCAGCAGGCGGCGTGGAGGCCTGGAAGGCCACAGCGAGGCTGGCTGCTGCAAAATTAGCACATGCACGCCACACTGACGCTGCGGTGCTGCACCTTCTTGCAACTGGGGACTTTCAGGAAGCTTCAGCTGTTCTCAGGTGCGCCGTGTGCTAGCAGTACCAATGGCCATATACAAACAGCATCAACTCAGGGCAATCGTCACAGAAGATACCCCACTGCAACGGACCCATGCTACTGCAGCATGCAGCACATGCACATGCTGTCGTGCGGTTGTGGCCGCGAATGTTCGCCTGCATTGCACATCATGGCACTTGATGTGTTGACCATGTGTGGTGGTGCTAGCATCAATATTGCTGTCAGGTGTCTTCCAGGAAACACAAGGCTTACTAAGCCTTGTAGGCTGAGTACTACTCAGAATTGTTTAAGTTGTCCAGTTTGCCTTGGATAACATACATTGTATGCACCCAGAAGCCTCATTGCTTCACTGCACGCATGACATATGTTTGTTGCATGGCTCTATTTCTTTCATAAAGCAGCCTGTGTGCCATTTTCAATCAAGTGAATCTGGGCAACCTAATGCTGCTGCTGCTGCTGCTGCCGGTGGTGCTGCAGGGAAGCCCAAAGGTGTGATGATGCTGATGCTGTTCTGAGGCATTGGGTGAATCCAGTCAACAACTACTAAATGTCCAGTGTCAGCAGCCGTCCACAAAGCGCAGCAATGCAGTTGCAGGTTTGCTAGGGGTCCTTAACTGTGTTGCCACCCTAGTGTTGCTGTCGCTATAACCCTGTGCTGAAACCTTCAACGGTGGGCTTGATGCCATTTGCCTTCCGAGGCCGAGAGGGCCATTCCTTGTGGTCATGGCCTCTATTCGCCGATTCGTACGTGTACGCGGCGTAAGCCGTCACACGGAGACGTTCGCGGCTGAGTCGCTGTGGGATGCGTATACGCAGCAGGCCCTGCAAGTAATCCGTTTGCACAAGATCCTGCCATTTCCTGCGGCACAAGCCTGGCGGCGCAATACACTCAGAAGAGCGTTTATGCTCCGGCTTGCCGAAACCTCAGGCGCTTGCACAAGCGCTCATTTGAAGCCTTTGATCAATGAGCAAGTCGACTTCCGACGTCGGAAGGCATACATGTCAATCTCCTCTGAAAAGTTATTGCTACTGCTGACTGCTGAAGGTGCCAGCAATGAGCACGACAACTGAACGCAGTACTGCTGGAAGTTGCTGTGCAACACATGGCTCCGGGGCTGACAAGCCGCCCATCAAGGACAGGCACACCGATGTGGAGTGTCGAGCTCGACAGCACGCCTCGGAAGGTCAGGCACGTGCATTCAGCGACAAAAAGGATCTTTCAGCTGTTGAGAGTGTAGGTTACACAATACAGGACAGCTTCCTGTCAGCGTCCAGTAGAAGCTTGGCCACTTCAACTCAATCAGATTAATGCTGGCCAAAGCTCAGTTTGCCACTGACCATCAGGTTTAAAAAGTCCAGCCTGCATCCCATTTGCAAATGCTGCGATGGGAGCAGTGCCTTAGTTGTTACACAAGAGGGCATCAACCTCTAGCCTAGAGACAAGAGAGTCTTTGAAGCAGCCAGCCTGGCGCGACCTGAGGTCATGATTGATCAGTCCATTCCAGAGAGAAAATACACGACGCTTGGTATATCTACGTAGACAAACAGCTGACCCTGCTTTCACAGCAGATTGGTAACCATGATCTGCACTGGCCTGCATTGCACAGCTTTCACCTGCTGCACGACTACCCTGGGTCACTCACAAGCAATTGCTGGGTTTTTTTCCAGTCCCATCACCCTGTTGAGCCCTGCTGGTGCTGGTAGCTGGTGCACGGCCAACATCGTATTTGCAACACACTAAGACTCACACAGCAGTCAGCCACTGCGGCAATAATATAGCCAGCAAAGATCTACCAATGCTGACGTATTGTCAACACCTGATGTACCCTATCCGTTGACCTGTTGTGGCAGACACACAGCACCACACGCGTTGCCCTCCCTCCGCCCTTTCTTCCCACATGTTGACGGCGCAATTGCCAAGGCCAGCATGTGTTTACTGTGTAGACATAACAGGATTTTCTGCCAAACCACTGCAACATACACCGTGTCAGCACAGAATCAGAGCATGGCATCATTGCCGAGATGAGCAACAGCAGACCCAACCTACAATGTACACCTGAACTACGTAACCGGCTTCTTATGCCTTGGCTGCAGGCGCCCCCACCACTGCATTAGCCAATGTGAATGTCCTCACACTGAGCTGCTTGGCTTTCTCTACCAACTGATCCTGCATGCTGCTGCTCTGCACCCCCATGACTACGGTGCCCTCCTTGCTGTCAATCTTTGCGTTGAGCCGCGCTGACAGGATGAGGGCGGCGATCCACTTCTCTGCTGCCTCCTTGTCCATGTTGAGCTTCTCACTCAACATGTCAATGTTGATGCACTTGTGGATGCGGCAGTATGTCTCGAAGATGAACAGGCGAGCGCTCTCCATGAAGTCTGCCTTGATGGCTGTGAGGAAGTAGTCCTGGTCAATGACTGTCTCGCACTCAACCAGCTTCTGCTGAGCGCTGTCAAAGTCGTAATTCACAAACAGGCATTCCAGAAACTGCAGGCAAGAGGCAGGAAGCAGTAAGCAATAAACCGTTTATTACTGCCTTGGGCCAAGGCAACCAGGGCAACAGCAGCAGATTGGCTCAGATGTTGTACAAAGGCCAGCTGTTCAGACAATATGTGTCCATGTCTGAGCCCAGTCCTGCATGCACAATAATCATACCAATGGCCCAACTGATTGAGTGAGAGTCACAGAGGTCAACAACAGCTGTTCACTACAATCCCGCAGTCACCCAAAACATGCTCCACTACCTGGCAGGCTGCAGCACAGCCGGGGCGCCTCTCACCTGTGTGATGGGGTCACTGTACTCGTACGCCTCTTGCTGAATGACCTTGATGAGGTCACGCAGCACATTGCGGCGCTTGCGGTTGACCACGACAGCAGCAGCTAGGTACCTGTGAACAAGGCCAGCATAAAGCTTGAGCCATGGTTTGAACCGCAACAGCAGCCTCAATGCCGACAGGTCTACACATCCAGAGCTGTGCAAGGACCATGCTGGATGCGTTGAGCTGCCCTATCAGCACTGAAACCGATGCCTCCACCACCAACAAGATGCTGCTAGCAGACCACGATGCTGCTGATGCATCAGCTTCTAAGCAGTGAAAAGAAATGTTTGCAGAGCTGATAGAACACGGCTCATGGACAGGCTTTGACCCTCCATCGCTGCTTGAAATAAAAGCTGCACGCCAGCCTGCTGCGGCAGTGCTGCACGTTGCTCCTACCTGAGCAGGTGTTGTGCATTAATCTGGATTGCTGACAGGTAGGCTGGCTGCATGAACATGTCAATCAGTGTGTTCTTGCCGTTCTCTGTGTTCCAGAACACGTGCAAGCTCCAGTGCATGAGCCAGGTGCGTTGCTGCAGCTGCATGAGGGGACTGGCAAAGCTCTGGTTGTCCAGGGCCTCACGCAGGCGCAGCAGATCCTCGTTGGCTGCATCATAGCTCTGTGTGAGGGTGTCTGCTGCAAGTTTACCCCACTGCACACTCATGTTGCGCTCACTGGTGGTGCACAGGGGCTTGTACGCCTGCAGGAAGTTGACAGTGCAGCAGCATCCATAGACACTCACTGAGTTCAGCATGCGTACTACTTGTAAATTGACATAACAAGCCACAGATCACTGGTGACTGGGTGTGAGAAATCCACCTCCCCATGCTCACCTGCAACAGCTCTGAGGCCATGCTGTAGTTACCACAGTCAAACTGAAACTTTGCATACTGATACAGGGCCTCAATGTGCTCTGGCCCGAGGTCGAACTCCTCCTTCAGGAACTGTAGATTAAAGCTGCGGTCCTGCCTGTGAAGCAGCAAGGACAAGTACAGGTAGCAGCAGCAATCAGTGCAGTACATTAAGGTACCATGCAGGTCATGGGAGCTTTGTATACACCCTTGGCGGTGGTGCGGTGATTGGTGATCTGCCAACATTACAAAACCAAGATATCTCTATTTGGGACTGCTGCTAGTGCCTGAGCTGATGGCTAGTTTGCTGCAGCACTGTTCTTGGTAACGTAGACACGAGCTGCTGTGCTTGCAGGTTAGCAGGTAGGCATTGGAGGGAGCCTAACTACCACACATGTGTACCAAGGCTTTAGTTCCTGCGTATAGCATCATAGCAACAGTAGTGCTGTCCCAGCGATTGCACTGGTTGCTTGTTCTGCCTTCGGTAGCTGCCTCTGGATACAGCCATGAGCCACTGCCAGGTAAAATCATCTTCCTGATGTCCTATAAAATTAATCAGCTCGAGGACTGCTGCATTTGCTGCCACTGCTGGGTCCAGTAGTCTCCTGCCGCCTGCAGCTGACAGCGAGCCAAGCTGCAAGCTGTGCTGGTTGGGGCTCATGATCTGACATTGCACCCTTTACGTCTATGCCGACTACAACTGCATGCTGTTCAACACGTGCCTGAAGTTGCGGATGACGTTTGGGTTGCTGAGACAGTTGATGATAGGGTCCACGTCCTTCTGCAGGTTGCGCAGGCGCTGCACCACCTGCTGACGACGATCCATCATCTCTGGTGGAACATCATCCGTCTGGTACAGCTCCTTGTGGATATCCATCGCGAAATCAACCATGTTTGTGTTTTGCAGAAGGGCAATCTTCGCCCGCATGATGTCGTCTTCATTGTACACGCCCTTGTCTTGCAGAAACTCTAGAAGGGGAAAACACAGGTGCTTCTCAAGGTATTTGAACAGCGTGGCACTCAACTCATACTGAGCCATGTTGGTTGCTTGCGATATGTTTACTCGTCCGACTGCAGACGCCACCAGCGGCTGTACAAGACCCACTGGCTGCTAGCAGACAAACGTCTATCGTGCTGTGGAGCCTCTAAGCTGCAACCGAGGCGAGACGAGCCAGCAGCCACCATGCTTTTGGCGCCTGTCCGTATTCTAGGCATTGCTTTTCATTAGCGGCATCACCCCACAGAAGGCCCTCTTTCCTCTCTAGCGCACCTGCTTGCTTCCTGAAAAATAGTCAGGATGGTGCGTTGCCGCTGGCAGCTTCCGCTTACCGCCGCAGTTTAGCTCGCAAAGAATTTCCTGATTAGGCCCTCTGGTCAGCCGGCCAAGCTAGTACAGCAGATCAGTATACATCACATATGTTATGGTCCTGTGAGGGGCTTTTAGCTGCAGCTGGGGTCATTCTCTCACTGCAGCCATGCTTGCTCCCTCCTGCAGGGTCGTGTGCGCACAAAGACCGTGAAGAAGGCTTCTCGTGTCATCATTGAGAAGTACTACAGCCGCCTCACACTCGACTTCGACACCAACAAGCGAGTATGCGAGGAGATTGCTATCATCCAGTCCAAGAGGCTGCGCAACAAGATCGCAGGCTTCACCACGGTATGCAGCTTCAGGAAAGATTGTCAGCATATTCAGTCCTAGGTCCCAGAGCTCAGCCAGTTTGCAGCAGAATGGCGACCTGTGCAGCAACAGCATTAGACAGTCATGGCATGACCGTCTGCTGTTGTGGCAGCACCAGGCGAAGTTGGTAGTCTCAAACACAATACAAGCCAAGAGACAATTTCCAGAATACTAGAGTATATCCTCCTGAGTTGATCGTAGGCTATGTTGCAGCGGTGATGCTGTGCTTGCTGCTGCAGCAGATGGTTCTGCATGACAGCAGATCAACTTTCCCGTTTCTACCTTGTCTATTCAGTTATCAGACTCAATCATCACACCTATTGTTTTTTGTGTGCTTGTGCAGCACTTGATGAAGCGCATCCAGCGTGGGCCCGTGCGCGGCATCTCACTCAAGCTGCAGGTGCGAGCAGCAGCAGCACATCCATCGGGGCAGCGTTGGGCACAAGCAGCGACTGTTGGGCCAGCAGCAACAGTGACAACAGCAGCAGCAGCAGCATTGCAATCAACGACAGCAGCAGTAACAGCAGCAACACCTTGATGTGTCAAGATATGGCAACAATGCGACCCCAACTGCACAGCTGTTCATGACGCTTCTCTCTGTGTGTGACTGGGAAGAGTTCAGCTACAGTCACTGCAGGGTTGAGAGCATGGAACATGTATTGCATCTAGATGCAGTGGCAGTAGGGATAAACACACAACAGGATACGGATAATCACGCCCATGGTGTGCAGCAGATCGCCCCATACAGCAACAACAAGCTGCTGGTGTCTGCAGATTGGTGTGGCCAGCTTTGCTCCGTGCCGCTCATGCACCAGCACAGGCAGCAAGCAGTGGACAAGGTGTTGCAACAGCTGCTACTGCATCTCACATCCTTAGACTGCAAGCCATGTCATGCTGCAGCTGCACAAGTGCCACGCTGGCGGCTCACACACATGCCGCTGGGCATGCCTCTTATCATGCTGCGCTTTCTTCTGCTGCTGTAGGAGGAGGAGCGTGAGAGGCGCATGGACTTTGTGCCAGAGGAGTCGGCCATCAACACAGAGGCGATCGAGGTAAGCAGAGCAGCAACAGCGGGGAGGCAGTGCGTTGCGGGGCTGCTGTTGAGCTGTTGGGACACTCATGCAGCATGTTCGTATGTGGTCCAGCAGTTCAGTATCCCCGCAGCCCTGCGGAGCGCTGCTTGCAGGATCCTGTTGCAGCACCAAGCAGCTGTGGCAGTTATCATATCCTGGCTACACCGCTTCCTTGTGGGCGTCTGTCGCGCAACTGCGCGACATGTTCGTGAGGCTGCTGGCAGCATGGTACTGCTCTAATCTGGTGGTCACGTGTTGGATGTGGCTGCCCATGTGTGCTCAGCGCACTCTACGCAAGGGTACAAGGACAGAGGCACCGCCAGGGATAACCCTACAGCAGCAGCTCACACGGATGCCATGGCAGCACCATAACCTCTTGTAAAGTCAGGACAGCTTCAACTCCTTCTTCAGGCTATTGGCAAGGATTACTGATATTTTGTTTGTTCCTGCTGTAGGTTGACCGTGACACTCTGGATATGTTGAAGGCCATCAACATGTCTGGCCTTCCAGGTGTCACAGTGCAGCAGGTAAGCGCAGCAACAACATTACAAGCTCCTTGATTGCAGCTGGGAAGCATTGGCCTGACGGCGTGAAACAGGGGTGCAACTATAGGAGCCAGCATTGATGCTGTTGCGAGACTTGTGCATGTTGCCTGCACAGCACAGCTCGTAGTGACGGTCTTCCCCACAGCAGGTGGAGTCAATATTGGTACAACACTGAGGGGAAGAGACACCAGCAGTTCACTGTCTCAACAAGCAGTGGTTGCCATGATGTGCAGAATCCAGCAGCTGCACTCGATGGCAGCATTGTGCTGCATAATCAACATGCAGGTTGCCACGCCAGAAGCTCAGGTCTGACTGCCATGCCTGTGTTTTTGCTGCAGGCAACAACCGGCCCTGCTGCTGGTGGCTTCAAGGGCGGCTTCCGCAAGTAGAGTGTTGATGTGAGGTGGTGCTGCTGGCACACTAGATACTTGTAACGTCCTCTATACGTGCTTCAAGAAGCCTAGCACTGCGGAGTCGGCATTGGCCTTGTTGTCACGCATGGACTTGGTGTTCAGGTTTTCCAGATAGAAATCTTGGTGTCACACTTCTGAAGTGACTTCAGGCAGCCCACAACCATCAGCGCGTTGTCTGCAGGGCTAATTTTTCTCTCTGGAAATGGCTACCTTAAGGTACACAAGCTTGCGTGTTCAGGCGTCCGGTACATTATAACATTTTATGTGCACCTGGTACCGGCACGTGCCCTTGTAAACGTTAATTATAGTGACGACGAAGAGGGTGCCATAGGCATCGCCAACTTGAAGTGTCTCAGTCTATAGCGAGACAAGGCCTTCTCTCTAGGGACTCTGACTGTGGCAACTGTGCCAGAAGCCGATATGGCAGAAAAAAACTTCTATCTAGACAATATTAAGGTTCAGCAGATAACAGAGACCATATCCAGAGAAAAGAAGTACGGCTCCCGCCTCACAATGCAGTGTCTCCCGGCAAAATGCCACCGTGCGTAATATTGCTGATATGTTTGCCTTCGTGCCTCGGTAATTTCTTCAAACAGGATCCAAAGGCAATATTTCGAGAAAGAAGCAGCAGCTGGCAGGCTTCAGCCATGGGTTCCACATGTGCAAGAAACACCCAAGACAGTCCTACAAACTGTAGGACTGCCTGGTTTCACAGCAAAGTACAAACAGGATGCAGAGTTGATGATGGCCACGAGCATGTCCAAAAGCATGTGGACCAGTAATCCAGGATATGTCATGCGTGATGGAGCTCATATGGCCAGCAGCACTCATCAGGACTACGTTTGGGATGCACAAGCGGTAAGCTCTGCACATCCAACAGTATCCATTTGTAGAAATTCCGCTGCTGGTTGATGCTTCACCTGTATTGCACCATATCAGCAAGATCAACAGGAAACATGTTGGACATCCTAGCAGCAGCTCAGCAGCAAGCAATATTGCCGGACACGCAGCTGCTAACAACTCACTCGGCACCAGTACAGCACCAACTCAACCACTGGGGATGAGTTGCCAACGGTTGGCAGTGCTGGTTGCAGCCAGTGGTCTGAGGCTTGATCTTTATGTTATTGTATGCTTCATTCACTGAGATGTGCTCTAGAGCAGCGTCGTGCTGTGGCATGGGTCAAGGCAGCACATCCAATGCGCCAGGCTGGCATGCAGTGCGCAGTTACTGCAATGAACACACCCTGTGCAATACTCTGGTTCACCATGTGCTCAAGTATGTCTGGACCCAGGCTGCTAGAGTCCAGCTTATTGCTTCAGTAAGGCAAACATCTGGACCATCATATTGATGATCAGGCTCACAAGCAGCTGGGTCTGCAAGTAGCGGCCCATGGCACTCTGGTGCTTAGTTTCAACCAGCAGGTCACCAGATACAGGTGCTCCATCACCAGATACAGGTGCTCCATCATTGGCTGGCAGGCAGGCTGTGCGGTTGCAATAGAATGGCGTGCTTGGCTCAAGCCATGAAGAATCCTATGCTATTGTCGTGCAGGTTGAGTTCATGAAGCAACAAGGAGAGTTCAATCAACGGTTCCACAAGCGGCGCGACGAGTTTGTCCTATACGTTGAAGCAGCAGCGAAGGCCCACCATCAACTAGGCAGCAGACCCTCAGCAGCAACAGCTGCCAGCAAGAAATAGCACAAGGTGGCCAACGCACGGTGTGCCAACACATTGTCTTAGTAAGCACATGTACAGCGGCAGGGATGCTGACGCAGCCCTAAAAGCGTTCCAATATGCTCATCATATTATGATAGAGAACATGACTTTATCTACATGGCTAGCATGCTGGTGCCACCAAGAATCCGCATGAGCAGAAGTCGCCTGAGCTTAGCAGCAAAGCTTCAAGTCAAGTTGACAAGTGAGTGATCGCATGTTCTGCAACGCTTGCAATCGTGCCACACATGGTCAGCTTATGTTGTTGTTGCCAGCCAGTGGCTGTTCAATACACATACATCTGGATCAACCAGACGTATTCACAGCTGCCTGGTAGAATACTTCAGGGCCAGTGCCTGTGCTGTGCCAGCCTGGCAAGTCGGGGATGGGATACGTTTAGAATTGAAGCCCAAGGGTCAGCCCCTCGGCACTGCCGATTTGAAATGACATTTGCCAAATCTGCCAAGCTGCGCTCATGCAAACAGGCTGTTCAACAGAGTCTATTGCGATGGGCAGCCTACTAGGCAGGTGTGATTTGTGGCCCAATGCCAAAACAAGTACCACCTGTGGCACAGCCATATGATGTGCAGTAGTGACTGGAACGCTTTCATAGCATCTCGTAGATGCCAGCGGCAGACCCTGCCAGTGCTGCGTCACTCATGTGAGCTGATGTCACTACAACCTGCAGAGCCTGCACATGTGGCGATGCAGCGACGACTTGCGATATCGTCAGTTGGATGAGCCTCATGATGACTGCGAGCTCACTTATGCTTGAAAATAGCCGCTGACATATCCTACTAACATCCAGTGCTCGTTCCTATCTCCTCGTCATAACAAGCACCCAGTGCTCACCATACAGCTGACATTCTGTGTTTTCAGTTGTTTTCTGATTTTTGAAAGATTATCATGTCAGCAGGATCACAAATGCGCACAGAAGGTGCCTTGCAATGCTGCACTCTCATCTGTCCTCCTGGACTCAACCCATTATACGAGATACCCCAGCATGTAGGCCTACAGCTCCAGGGCCTGGAGCTGCGCCGCATGTCCGAATGTCCGAATGACAGCACGGTCACACGCTGACACGGATATCGTGCATTAGCCTACGACCGTCATGCTGTTGACCATCGTCAACGTTGACCAGACTGCAAGCTCCCAAGCGCGCTAACAATGAACGACGAGGCCCACTAGTGGCAGGCGCCTCCGCCAGATGCACGCGTGCATCCCCATGTCGTACGACATGGACGGTGCAACGCTGTATTGAACGTTACCTAGCCGGCTTTGTTGCAACGACCGACCGTTGGCAAGTATTCTGATTAGGTGGCCCCACACTAACAATGAACGACTGCAACACAGCATAGACTGAGCTACAATGCATTATGGGAAACCTGTTGTGCATGCGCGAGCAGCAATATTGATGATGTAGCGCCTCCCCGGCGAGCCTTCATTGCCTGTACGAATTTGAACTTGGAGCCCGAGAATCAACGGAGCGCACCTCTGCGAGCTTGCCGCTCGTTCATACCGCGGCTTTTCATGCCTTCAAGAGAAAGTGATACCTCAAAATGAGTTATATTCACAGTCGCTACGCCGTCTTCCACCTCGAGGTAGCAGGAGCTCCTGCCACGGGACGCGTTTTTGCCACCGGTGGTTGCCACAGGTACCTGACACTGTCAGTGGCACGGCCGAGCGCTCTTGGCTAGCCGAAGCCCTTGGGCAGTGACTGATACTCCCATCCAGGCACTGGACATTCTCAGAAGGAAACATGGTGCACGAGAAGTGCCAAGAATCCTCAGTCCTCAAAGTCCAGGGCACATGGTTTCAGTGCCTCCTGGATACGCTGCATCACCTTCTCCACCCGCCCCTTCAACCCCTCACTATCACACGTGACCTTGCCCTTGAGGTGGTCAACCAACACCTCAACACCATCAACATTCATTACAATCTGCCCCGCGGTCTCATTCACTTGTACAGGCCCAAACTGTGCTGCTAGCAACATTCCAGCCAGCTGCATCTCCGCCTGCACAGCAGCAGCAGCATCTCCAGCAGCCAGGGCAGCTTGCCGGGCAGCTTCTGCCTTGGCTGCCCCTGTTGGCTCATCAGCAGTCTGCAGCAGCACTGCCAAGACAGCATCAGCAACAACATCACCCTTGGACCCCCCAGCCCACTCCAACACCACATGTGAGTCATAGCCCAGGCTCAAGTTGCCAGGCCGGTACCTGACCGTCACTATGTCACCTACACTTACTGCTTGCTCCTGCTGCTCTGCTGCTGCATCTGTACCACTGTTGTTGGCTGCTGCTGCTGCTGTGTGACTCACTGACTTAACAGGCAGGTGCCCTCCACCCTCTATTCCTTCAAACATGACTTCCAAGGCCAACCTGATGTCTGAGAAGGGTTTATTTATCGGCACTGCTTGCCTGTGTAGCACTTTGCCTGCAAAGTGATCGACAACATGACCAACATAAGCAATAAGCTCCAGCGGCGTCATTTGTGAGGCCAAGGCAATCACAGGTTGGTGTATCACATGGACATCGGAACCCATGCCACAGCCTGCTGGCAAACCACAGCAATGAGTCATGTATAGTTGACTAACACTCCTGCACTCGAGCATGCAGCCAACTGTCCTTCTACTGCAACAGTGCCCGGTTGATCCTACCTGCTGTAAGCTTTGTGAAGGTGCTGAGATCCTCAGGATGCAGGATCTGATCATTGCCTGCCTGCTGCACAAGCACACCCCGCAGTGGCTGGCCTGCCTTAGCTGGATGATCTGCTAAGCGGCCCTTCACCGTGGCTTTGTGCTGGTGCCTGAAGGGAATGAATATTTCTGAGTCCGTCTTGGGGGTGTGTAAAGTGCGGTCCCAGCCCTTCTGGTGGCCAGTGCGCTCCAGGGCCTGCAGGGGCACAGGAGCCAGCAGCAACACCCAGACAATGATATCGCTCCCAAGAAGTAGCTGGCGCAGTCACCGCAACTCAACGAGCAAGCATAGTAGTCAGCATTGCCGATTGATCACTGTCCTGCAGGGAATGCTGGGGGCAATAATAACCCAAGCAGGTGCTAGCCAGCCTCCCGAGCTTTTGTCCTCACGTTTCTGAGTCTCATCATCTCTGTGACCTCTCCATGGACCAGAACTATGTGGGGCGGCTGCAGCTCATCAAGGAACCCACTGGTCTGGTCATAGTCAGCATGAGCACTGAATGAGATTGCCTCGACCTTGCAGCGAAGGGGGATCTGTGGAGACACAAGCAACACCACACCAAACTCCCCTAGGTCACAGAATGGAGCTGCACCACACCTTGAGAGTGCCATGATGAAAGTACTGAATTCTGGGCCACTGCCACAAGCATGCACCATGGATGGCCAGGAAGCAACAGCAGCAGGAGCAACACATCTACCCCCTTCACCTTTGTTCCCTGCTTGCTTATGACGTGTGTGGGGCTGCTGAGGATCTCCCTGGCCAGCGTGCCTTGCACGGCAAAGTCAGCAATGATGACTGTGTTCTGGGGTGACTCACACCACGCCTCAAACAGCTCCCTGCTCAACCCCGACTGAAGCATGGAGGGCGTGGCCAGCACCACACAGGGCCCAGGGTCCTCAAACGCCTGGCCACCTTTTACTACCGTAACATGCTTGAACAGGAACGGGTTGCGGAACTGCAATAAGTGGGCAGACAGCAATGAAAGAGCTTGCTCATGATGACCAGCCGAGGCACATTGTGATGCAGTAGCCAAACCTCAGGCACCTATTTGAAGGCATGCAACACAAGGACAGGGAGACACTCAGTTACAAGAGGGCCCCCCTTGTACACACATAAAGACACACCCCATGTGGCAGTTTGTCCAGGGAACATCTTGCCTTTGCCTAGAAAATCCTACCTGGAAGGCTTTCTGTATGTCTGCGTTCATCATGCCCACGTACGTTTGGAAGACATTGAGTGCCCTGCGAGCCACCCCACTGGCCTGAATGATGGGGATCTTATGAAGGTCACGGTGGCGATGCCAATACTCATCCAACAGCAGCATCAGCTCCTGCAGGAGGCAGCAGCAGCGTTGCAGGTGCAGAGGGTCATTCACTGCCTGTGCTGACAGTTCAGTATTGTATGCGTGACTGTCGGCCTGCGTCGTGCCTCTAATTATCAGTGCTGCCAGCACAGTTGCGGATGCTGCTTGCTGCCACCTCAGTAAGCCTCTGAAGCTGCTCATCAAGCCCAAGTGCAATGGAATTAGCAGCAGTGAGCTGACCCAGCATTTGCTTGGTACCATCCTTCAGTTGGCCTACTCGCCCGCCATTGGCAGTAATGGTTGACACTACTGGCTCCCAATCCCAGGCTAGCAACAAGGACACAAGCGGTGCTGCAGCATGCACTACAAACTGGACATCGATTGTATGATGTGTGTTGTTTTTCAGCTATGCTCTGTAAGCTGCACACAGGTCCCTCTGTGCCCACACCTGTGCTCTCCCAATGGCCACTATTGGCACCAGTACACGGCCCCCCTGCCTCACTGTCTGCACAATCCTGTCTGTGAACAGCCGCTCACGTGTCTCACGGGGACCATGGAGCTGAGTACCATAGGTGCTCTCCACAATCACTGCAGACAGGCAAACACAGCAGCAAGTGAGCGCACACATTGTGCTTGTGACCTGCTAGACGGAGAGACAGCAACAGGTTACCAGCCATGACCTGAAACATCAACACTCTGCCTGTACAGCAGCGAGAAGAGTGCTGTTTCAGCTGGTAGCACCAAGAAGGAGACATGAGCTTGATGACCCTGGTGCCTGACCTATGTGTGGTTTGACAGGTGGCATGTCTGCCGCTGACAGGTGTCTGTCGGTGACTCTGCTGTAGTCGCCCGTATACAGCGCCCGCATGCCTCCAATGTCAACCATGAACATGGCAGCACCAAGAACATGACCTGCACGATATGGTGTGATCTGCACAAGCCAGACAAGTGCAGCAACAGTCTGAGTCCAGCCTGGTCCTATGAACTGTTGAATGACACATAGTCAGGTCTCATATGCAAAAACAGCTGTATGGGCAGAGGGTCAGGCACATGGCAGATTCTTGCGCCTACTCATGCAGCAACACAGAGAAGGGCAACCTGCCAAACCCTTATGCTGCAAATTTTAATTCCAGCACTCTCCAGTTCAGTCAGGCCACCAGTCACAGGCACCAAGAGCAGCATCCTGCGGAGGAAGCCAGCCCCCGCCCCTCCACCTGACACTGTGAGCGGCTGCCTACCTTGATGCCGTCTACTGTGACTGTCTGCTCAAAATCAATGACCTTGATCCTCTTCATGGCGGCATCAACATCTTCCCGGGTGAACAATGCACTGTCTGACGCAAGGTTGGCAAAGTCACACATGAGCGTGTAAAAGATGGCCTTGGTTGGGTGCGTCATGAAGATCTTGCCCTGCAGGACACATCAGCAGCAGCAGATGATGGATGTGACACAAGCTGCACATAGCATGAAGACCACAACAGCGTGCCCACTCGCCTTGCTGCCAGCCGTATGTGACCTATAGCAGCGTGTCAGGGTGCTAGAAACAGAACCACAATCAGGCGCTGTCAAACCTGGCCAGCATAATAACTGCTGCTGCTGGTGCTGCTAATGCTGCTGCTGTCAGTCCCCTGAACACCTACTGCTGTGCTACAGCAACAATGCTGCTGTCGAGATGCTGATTGCTACGTAGCTGTGCCACAACACCGCCAAGAATTGCATGTCTCACACGAAATGTTGTTTGTGCCAGCAGGTACGGCACCGCTGCACAGTGGTCGAGATGAAAGTGAGTGATGAGGGCCACATCAACATCATCCAGTGCCTCGTTGGTCAGAAACGGCAAGCTGTCACTGCCTTGGAGGCCAGGGTGAATACCACAGTCAAACATGACCTTCTTGCCCCTGCACAGACATACACACCGGCCACCAGCTGTGTGTAGGCACCCTCAAGCACAGGTGACAGTCTCAGAAGCATGCAAGAGCCAGCTGTGGGCTGACAGCCAGTCGCAACATGGCAGCCAGTGCATCATGTATGGATGTGGTGTTGCAGTGATTACTGGAGATTGGGCAGCAGGACGTGCTCAACTGCTTTGCAGGACAGCAGCTGCACCGCTACAGCAGCTGCCCTGTGATAGCACACTCAGGTCATTGTATGCTATTCTACTTACTGGAACTCCAAGATGATGCAGGACCTGCCAACCTCCTGGCCCGCCCCAAGAGGTTTGATGCGGACCTCAGACTCCTCACTACCATCATCAGGTGCAACAGCTGCCAGCTCCTGTGACGCCCGCCTCTTTGCCATGATGCCGCTGCTTGGTATTCAAAAGAGCACTCTCTGATGCAGTGAACAGCTGAGGCCAATGATTAGGTGCTTGACAGGCCGGATCAGCCCTAGACCATGGCTGGGTGTCTAATGGCAATTAAAAGAGGAGATGAGGGCACGCACGTGAATGCAAGTTACTGAGCAGACATATACAAACACAAAAAGATTACGTAGATAGATATCCAACTGATAGTTCGGTATCACGCACATGTCACTTCAGTCCCGGAGCTGAGCAAGTGACAGCAGGGGGCCTAATCAGCCAGGGATACCATCTACTCAGGGTTCGGGAGAAGGATGCAAGGTGGTGTGGTAGCTTTGTATGGCGTGCGGCAGCCTAGTTTCCAGTATAGCCCTCGCCAGCAACATACCACAGAATAACACTAAATTCTCTTGCAAAAGCTGCCCAGTATGAAGCTCCTCACGCATAATTTTCTTCAGTGTCACATCAAAGGTGTAAAGAATGGTTACCCATTGAAGATTGAAGCCAGCAAAGTCGAAGAACGTGATGCAGACTTTGACCCAGGTTGGCCAGCAGAAGTTCATCCTTGACAACACGTTCATGCGGCTGCCGGCTGTCGCATGGCACTGCTGAGGTGTATGTTGCTACCTGCAGACTTTCTTAGATCTATGTACAAGCGTGTAGACTGGAAGGCTTTCTTGGAGGGAGCGCAATCGGTAAGGGCAGTCTTCAACACTGCACTGACAGCAGCAGCAAGCAGTTGATGCCAGCACGACAGCTCATGCCTGCTGAGTGCCTGGCTGTGCTGTTGTCAGAATTATGAGTTTGTTGGTGTTGCGCTTGTTTCTTGCTCGTCATTCTTAATGCACACACATATACAGCACTGTTCCTTTGGCGAGTTGTGATCTGGGTGTCAATAAAGTTGAGATATTGGCTGTACCGACAAGCATTGCTGCTGAATTTGCAAGTTAAGTCTTCTTTGCCTTTTCTTATGCAGCTTGGATGTGCTGAAGGGTTGCCAGAGTCGGTACCTGATGAGTCGTTGCAGGATGATGGGTTCTTGCAGAAGTTCCATCATGCATTGTTAGAGGTAGGCAGATGCACTGCAACCTTCAATCAGAGCCATAAAGCACAGTACTGTGGTAAGGGCACCAGAAGCAGCAGTGACAGGTTGCCAACAATGTCTATCTCTAGCCTCCATGGCAACAGCAGGGATATACAACCAAGGCTGACGCTGCAGTCGCTGGTATCTCCCACCGGCAACACAACCAAATACTCATGAGCCTGTCGACACCTTCAGTAGGTCCTTCAGCTCTCAACAGCAGCCAATGTCAACTCTATGTGGAGCTGCAGCACAAGCATGGTTTTTCTTGCGCTGTTGACACAACTCCTCTCAAGGCAGAAGCCTGAGGCGATTTGCTGTGGCACCCTCAACAACGCAGAAGTAAAGCCTGCTCAGCATGCTGCCAAACAGCTTCACTAAACACCCTATTTGTTTATTGCACTGCTGGCTGCTGACTGCAGGTTTGCCTTGAGGAGGGGTCCCTTGTGTGCCCAGAGACTGGCCGCCGCTTTCCCGTCAGCAGAGGGATACCAAACATGCTGCTGAACGAAGACGAAGTATAGGCAAGCCGTGGCTCGTCAGCAGCTGCAATGCAGCTGAACAGCAGTGGATGGCATGACCTTCTTGGACCCGTTGGCCTTGCTGACTGTGCCTGGAATTGCTTTGAGCCTGTTGGCAAACTGCAGCAAGTAGAGGGTGATCAAAAGTGTCCGGTACTGTTTTGTTGAACACTTGCATGTTGCTGGGCAAGCAACCAAGCGCCAGCTGCTATTGCTTGGCTCGAGCCCATAGCAAAGGCTGGAGACACAGCCTTTGCTCGCAGATAGAGATCAGTATTGACAGCTCCTCTGGTTTAACAGCTGGCAGCAGGCTGATGCAGGATATGCAGCAGTTCATCTTACATATCATGCACTGTATACACCTGCAGCTCCTCAGGGGCGGTACTCTGTCAGCCTACGGTAGGTTCAGGTTGCTTGCAACAGTCTTGTGCATCAATTGCATACTGCCCTTGTGGTGCCTGCAGCTGTTGTTGACCTCAGTCTACAGTGTACATGGTCGGTTATATTGTTGCTATGAAGTTAGACATGCCAAAAGTTCTGAAGTAGCCCAAACAAGTCTCTCGGCCACTAGACAACTCTTAGTCTGAGCTGATTGTAGCTGTTGCTAGGTTTTCGTCAGAAGATAGTACAGTTATACATAATCTTCCTTGGGTTTGCCTGAGCGCTGCCTTTTGCCGTCTCTTCCGGCAGAATTTACCTCCTTCAGGACACTAGCTACAGTCACTCTCAGCGCACTAGCTGCTATCAATTCCAGGGCAGTGCAGCCCGCTCATGCAAGGTTTGTGTTGTCCACACCTAGAACACGTGCTGAAATATAAAATTCGCTCACGGAACAATGTTCATCAGAGAATGCCAATGACTGCAATCTTACAGACTTTCTGCACTGCAGGCAAATGGCTACATGCATCTGTCACTGGAGTAACAACATAGTGTATGCACATAGCCTCGTCGGGTGCCGTTTCAAGGATAAGTCACTCAGCGGCTACACATAGGGCAATTCAAACCAAGTGACACCAGCAGATATACCATGACAGTGACACTGGCAGTGTTGGACCCTAGCTGCAACTTAGATGCAACCGTAGCAGAAGGCATCATAGCATAATAGAACAAGGTAGCAAGCATTTCATGCAGTCGCAGATATCCCGCACACACAGATCAACTAATGCTTGTTGCTTCTCGACGATGCTGAGAGTTCTGCGCCTGCTGCAGCGGCTTTGACAGGCCTCACCATGCGCAAAGCTGTATTTATGGCTCCTGTTTTGTTCAAGTTGATGAAATGAAACGGTAGTGGCCGATACCAGCTGGGTGACAATGGAAGGAAACAAAAACACCCACAGGAGGTGACGGCAGACAAGAAATAGATGTTATTGTTTTGGGATGCCAGATATGGTGCTGACGAGGCATACTGAATGTAGATGCCGGAGTGAAGGAGGTGCAGGAGGTGCACTGGCTCAATGGGACTCTCTGCAGCCAAGCCTGAATGTCCAGGGCAATGATTACTCAGTAAGTGACAGGATCACAACTGCTGACCAATCCGAGCGAACACTAGTTCCTGATCAAGGCGTACTGCACCGTCTGCAGGGTGCTGCTGAGCTGAGGACAGTGTCCCTCGACACATCCGCCTCTCAATTCTTGCAATCACTTGCGCTGCATGACGCTCGTGCATCTAATAGTCAGGTACCGTCCTTTGACGCCCAATCCACAGCACTGGGCCAACCCCACTGCGACACAGCAGCTCATGCAGCAGCAGCAGCAACATATGCAGCGGCTCAAGCAAATCGGGATGCTTGGCTTGGGACAGCTGAGGTAACTGTAGCGTCTGGAACAAAACGTTCGCACGACAGCAGCAAAAGTCGAGGCAGCAAAGATGCCTCACAGCAGGAGGGCAAGAAAGATGCCTTGCACCAGCACAAGCACAGCTTTACGCCTGCACTGCCAGCTGTTGAGGAGATGACAGGAGAAGATGCAGGCCTTGGCGACAGGTACGACTGCTTACCATGAATTGTTGCTTGCTGAGGCACACAGTGACATGTAGTTTGTGCAGCCTGCTGTCCTATCCGTTATTGCTGTGTGAGCGGCAAGTGCATGAGGATCTCTGTCAATGGGCATGCGGTGTGGGCCCAAGTTCACAGCTAAGCCTGCAGGCAGCAGCCATCTGGCTCCAGCCAGCAACCTGTTCACATGATGGACCTCCTGCCATCCTGCCTTCTCTGAGGAGCAGAAACAGTCTGCGTGCTCACTCCTGTGCAAGTGGTCCTTGTGACCACACTGCGGTCTGTTGGCGGCATAGTCCTTTGGCTCATGACATACCACCACTTGCAATGCCAAAACATCACAGGGATGATGACGACGAGGACTACGACAGCGATCGAGATGAGTACACAGCCCCCGCATCACGCCGGTCGTCTGGCAGCCGGTCCCGGGCACGCCGTGGCGGCTACAATGGCCGCAGCGAGAATGAGCTCCTGCTGCTGGACCCCAAGCGAGTGAAACGCATCATGGCCAACAGACAGAGTGCTGCCCGCAGCAAGGAGCGCCGCCTGAACTATACAATGCAGCTAGAGGGCAAGTTGCAGAGCTTGAGCCAAGAGGTCGACAAGCTCACTGCTTGCTTGGACAGCCTACAGGGGCAGGGCAAAGGATTGCTGCAGGCCAGAGCTGAGCTTGAACAGCAGGTAAGCGCCTGTGCAGGTGGTACCTGGAGTGATATGCGCAGAGCGCCAGACACGACAGTACACTCTGTCTTGTTGCAGTTCATTGTGTGTGACACCTGATGAACAGGCATCTCTTGGCTCACCAACCAGAGGTTTGCTGGCGTATTGCCTGGCTGTTGGTACCATCCCTGGTGTCTGTCTGAGGTTTGTTGCCCTGCCGCACTCACTCACAGGTCAAGGCACTGCAGGGACAGCTCAGCCAAACTACATTAGAAAATGAGGCACTCATGAACGAGCTGTATGGGCTGCAGCAATCGCTAGGGCTACCACAGGTGGTGCCACAAGCTGGTGCCGCGTCCCCATACCTGGAAGGCCAGCTTCCAGCATCAGTAACAGCATCAACAGCAGCGCAAGCGCACTATAACCCAGCTGATGTGTCATGTGGTCCTTATGAGCAATACAGGCGTCCACAGCAGTATGTTCACTGGCAGCAGTACAACGGCACAACCGAACAGTGTGAGCCCCCACGTGCTGCTGCTGTAGAAGCGCTGCATGTATCTAAGTCACACCTTCAGTTCCAAGAGTACCAGCTGCAGCAGCAGCAGCAGCACAGTCACAAGGGCAGCAACTCATCCATTGGCTACCACTCTGCACCAGAAGGAATGGAGATTGGTAGACTTCCCAGCATGTCTGCAACAGCAGCGGCAGCAGCAGCAGCAGGCGCTGTGGCTGGTTTAGGAATGCCACCTCTCCCTCCCAATGGCAAACCAGCGGGTGGTCAGGTTGCTGGCGCGGCCATTGCAAAGACAGGCAGTGGAGGCTTCCCCGGGCAGCCAGCAAGCCCCCATGTCCCTAGCCCTCAGGCAGGCGCTGCAGCAGCATCTCCAGCCATCAGTCCTGCTGTTACTGCAGCTGCTGCTGCTAGCGCCCTGAGCAGTGATGCAGCAGCTGCTGCAGATGCGCTGCTGTTGGATGCATCAGTTGGTGTTGCTGATGATGCGGCAATGACCAATGCCGATGATCTGGAGCTGCTATCAGTGCTTTTTGAAGACACACCCATGCAGGATCATCATCCAGGTTCTGTATCAACAGCAGCAGAGCGGCAGCAGGCTTCATCAGTGCTGGATTTCAGCAATCACCAGCAGCAGCAACCAGGGCAAGTGGGCTCAATTCCAGCAACACCACTTGCTGCAGCTGTTCAGCCAGCCAACATGCAGCTGCCCTACCAGTCATCAATAGACCAACCAGGTCTGTTGCGGTCTGCCAATGCTGCTGCTGCTGCCAGTGCTCCTGTTCCATCTGCTCATTACCCTGGCAGCTTGCCAGCATACAGGCGCCCAGCATCATTGACCACTCTAGGTTTCAGCATCTCCAACCCCAACCTGCCCCAGCAGGGCTCAGCTCTGACACCCGGACACAGCCGCACCTGGTCAGCACACAGCAGCCCCGGGAGCGCTGCAGGCAACACCAGCCTGGGTTTTGATCGGCCAGCATCAGGCACTGCAAACCCCAACGTGCCTTTCCATCCCATTTCCAGCAACAGCGGCGTGTTAAACCCTTACACCCGGGGCCTGAGGTCTCCTGCATTCTCAGACCCCTTGGCTGAGGGGTACCCTGATGACGTGTCCTCAGGGAGCCTGGGGGGCTGCCTCACACCCGGCACTCGACAGCATCGCATGTCAGAGGAGTCAGGCATTGCAGCAGCAGGGGCGCTCAGGCAACAGGGGCCAGCTGCAGCTCGATCATGGCAGCAGCAGCAGCAGCAACAGATGTTGCCAGGGGTGTCACCCCCCACACCTGGTGCTGAGAGGTCTGCCACTGATGCGGGGCCGCTTGGGTCGCATCATCTGGGGGTGGCTGCGCTGATGCCACCTGCAGCACATGCTGCTGCTCCTGCTGCTGCGGCGATGGCACAGTACAAAGGGCCGACCTCATGTCAAGTCCAGCAGCAGCAGCAACAGTTTGCACCTGGTGATTTTGCCAGCAGTACGGCTGCAGCGGCAGCATTGCTAGACACTGCACAGGTGAACTTCACCATGGGTGTGAACCCTGCTGCGGGTCACCGGCGATCAGCCAGCTACGGGGCACCGGCATCACATCACCACCGGTCAGCCAGTGCAGGCAGCATGACGGGCATGAGCTGGGCGGAATTAGCAGCAGCAGCAGCTGCTGACAGGTCAGGTATGCATTGGTCACTGCAGAGCTATGGCTCCCATGCCGGCAACATGGGTGGTGTGGGAGGGTCAGGAGAACTTACTGCTGGGGCAGGCATAAGATCGGCTGCCTCACCACTCCATCACCAGCAGCAGCAGCAGCAGTATATCACAGGTGGCAATATGGCAGCGGCAGGTGCCGGATATTACAGGGCTGGGAGGCTTTCAGCACCAGGATATCCTGTTCAGGGCACCATACTGGCAGATGCTACATTGAACGCTGCTGCCACTGGGCCTGAGCACTGGCCACATGTCACTGGACATGTTCAGGGCAGCATTGACAACAGCCGGCTGCAGCAGCACCGACGCAGTTACTCCCACGCCGGCACATACACTGGGGGAGCTTTTGCGGTTGACGTCAGTAGCAGTTATGAGCAGCAAGTTGACCGCATACACCCTGCTGCTCTGCTCCCGGGTGCAGCAGCAGCAGCAGCATCAATGACTCCCGGTCAGGCTGCATCGCTCCCCATGTTTGGTGGGTATCATGGTGGTCCAGGAGGGAGCCTGGGGGACGATGTGCATGATGCCTTGGACATGCACACCAGGACAGTAACAACCAGCAATCATCTGGGGCAAAGCAGATAGCTGTGGTGCTAGCCTCCTGCTAGGTGAGTGCACTGGTTGTTGAGGTTCTGATGGCATCAAGACAGCAGTGCTGGTCTGCAACATTACGCAGCGTTGATATATTGTCTATCTATCTCGGTGGGAGCATTACTGATGGTCCAGTGGGGACTGATACTTCTTATAAGCTGGTGGTGTGCTTGTTTTTATATCTGCATCAGCAAGGCACTTTGTGTGGATGATTCAGCAGTAGCGGGGGTCAGGGCAATCGAGTGTATTATGCACATGAACACAGCATATTGTAGCAGCAACCGTCTTGCTGACATTGTATAGATGTAAGTGCCTCCGCTCACAGGTGCACAACATCACATCAGCGTTGTGTGAAGCTTCTGCATGTGCTCGGGTCCAGTAGCATCAGCCTAGGAGGTCCCATGCATGTCTTCACCACTCCTGCTATTATTGCACTACATGAGGTGTCTTTGGGGTATCACAGGTGCATCTGTTTTTTACAGGGGAGCTGCTGTAAGAGCTGCTTGTAGATACAGTGCTCCTCAACTTGTGTCTCTGTCAGCAGGCGTAGGCGGTATCATATTCATGACTACTTGTACAGCATATTGTATGTGTCAAACACCTGTGTGTTGTTATAAAATACCTTGGCTGTGCTGGTAGCTACCCATAGCGGCGGTCTTTTGATGATGCGTATGCATGATGCAACAGGATGGGCTGTTCCTTTGACTAATGCCTTTATCATGCACATGCTGTGTCTGCTTATTGCATTGCCTGTCTTCATGTTGCTCATTATGGGCATCCTGATGCTTTGCAGCAGCAGCAGCAGCAGTGGCAGCCCACTGTAAGGACAGTGCAGTTGGCCCAATTCTCAGTCTGCTGGAGGTTCACCTCATAGGGTGGTAGGGTGAACACTGCTTCCATCTGTCTGTTCATGTTCATTTGTGCCTGTGCTCATCTCGGCACGCACACCTGGTGTGCCAGCCTGCCTTTCCGCATGCACAGCTATTACATCCTCAGGTACAGCACACTGGAATTCATGTATTCGTGTGGCTTAAGCAGTCACTCTGACATGCCATGTCACAGTGTGATGCAGGACAAGCAATCTATTAGAAAGTGAATGGTCGGTTGCAAACAGGCCCACATGCTATCAGGCCTAATTAGCAGGCTGTGGCCAGCTTGTTGCTGTAGCTCTGTGGCCAGCAACATCAGACACACCTGTCATCACCCAGGTGGACAGATACCTTCAGCCTGTCTCAGTCCCAGCCACGAGCACTTAGGCTTACTGCATCTGGTATGGGGTTTACTAATGGTCTATTGATGTTTTGAAAGTGTTGAACAATCCCTGCTGGTGGTTTTCTGATGCATGAAGAGTGATGTCTCTGTGCACCAATGGTTTGTACCTCAGAATTTTTAGGCATAATACCATTGATACTTCAGATCTTGAGGGGGGGTTTTCTTCCTGCGCATGAGCCTTGTGAGCTTGCGCAAACATCGGACGTCCCACTGAACCCGCAGAATTCTGGCACAGCAGGTCACATGCCCCATCGTTGATGACATTCGTGCTCAAATATACGATTTTGAAGTCCAGGAGCGTGGGACGACGCATGGAACCTGCACACATCCATGATCGCGGGTAGCACAGTGCAGGACACCGAAGTTCGCGCAGATCCAGGGCCCGGGACTAGCCAGCATCAATGGTTTTATCAAGATCAATATATCAAAGATGTCATTACGTATAGGCGTAGATGTCGGAGGCACCAACACAGACGCAGTTCTGGTGTCGCCCTCCACTGAAGTGGTGGCTACTGCTAAAGCCACGACCACCGCAGATACAATCACTGGCATCGTAAACAGCATAAGATGCCTGCAAGAGCGCGTGAAGTCACTTCATGGTGTGTACGAGCAGCATGTAAGGCAGCTGCCTCCAACTACAGACCATGTTGCATTCCGCTGCTGCAGCACTGGCCTGCACAGCAACAGCCTGTTCCTATGTAACTACTTCTGCCGCATCAACAATCACACTTATTGCTGCCAATACACACCATGTACAGGCCTCAGTGCCATTATGATTGGCACCACTCGGTTTGTGAATGCCATCATTCAGCAGAGGGGTCTGTCTCGCGTGCTGGTGGTACGACTGTGTGGAACATCAACAGCAGCACTGCCACCCTGGGTAAACATACCACAACAGCTGGCACAATGCATTTGTGCGGGCTACCTGATGGCGCAAGGTAGGCACAGAATAGGAATTATCAACTTGCAGTAGCTTCTGGCTGGAGGTGCAGCTGCTAAGGCTTTCGCATGGCTCTGTGCTTCAGCAGCTGTGTCAGGGTGACTCAGCAAGCAGCAAACGCCAGCCTGCTGCAAAGTGCATGCCAAAAGCTGCCTCCTTGAGAAGTGCTGCAGTCGGCAACACATCAAGACCCTTGTGAATTTGACCAGACCATGGAGGTACCCCTGACTGGTTCAGGGTCCACCTGGTGATGATGTGACCATCAATGCATATCTGCTTGCAGGTGGGTATGAGTATGACGGCAGGCAGATATCAACCGTGTCAGCTGCTGACGTCATAAAAGCTGGGGAGCTGGTCCTGCGTCATGACGCTGCAGCGGTGGTGGTGTGTGGGGTTCATGCCCCTGTGAACCCAGCACAAGAGCTGAACTTTGCTGCACAGCTGAAGACAGAGCTGCAGCGAAAGGCCCCAGGTATGGTGGGCGAGCAAGCAAACTGTCCACCTGCTGCCAAAAACAGAGTTCGAAACTCATGCCAAAAGCTCTGAGGGTGCAAAGATGTGCTGCTCAAGTCATTTTCTGCATGGCTGCCTTTGTGCTACTGCTTCCGCAGTCTCTCTGAGGTGTGCCTATTGCTTGTGGTGTGGGATTGTGTGCTAAGTTGTGTGACCGCTGTGCAGGCCGCGCCGTGTACTTCACGTTGTCCCACAAACTGTCTGGCCGCCTGGGCCTGCTGGAGAGGGAAGCAGCTGCCATACTGAACGCCAGCCTACAGCCGCTGGCAGCAGCAGTAATACCTGGTTGCAACAGAGCACTGCAGCGGCTGGGCCTGCAGCATGTGCCCCTGTTCCTGACTGGTAATGACGGCACACTCATGAGTGCTTCAGCTGCACAAGAATACCCAGTGCTCACGTTCAAAAGGTGAATGGATATTGCTGGTCTGGCATGATTGCATGTGCACCCCTGATTCAGCATGCATGTAATGTGCTCTGTATGGCATCTTTGCAGTTGGGACTCGGTGCTGGCGTTTGGCTGCAACCAGAGAGCGGCTGCAGAAGCATATACCACACGGCATGTCCTCAGGCCAAACAGCTTTCCCCTGTCAACAGGCTTGCATGTTGATGTGCTGCTGATTTTTTTGCTGCTGCAATTGTGTGAAGTTGTTGGTGCTGTTGTGTTGCAGTGGTCCTGTCAACTCTGCAAGAGGTGCCGCACATCTGGCTGGGCTGAGGGATGCCCTGGTGATGGATATCGGGGGCACAACGACAGATGTGGGCATGCTGGTGCAGGGGGTGCCCAGGATGTGTGGAGCTTTTGTGGACATATGTGGGGTGCTGACAAATTTCCATATGCCAGATGTAACGTCAATTGGATTAGGTGGAGGGTCGTTAGTAACATGGCAGCCTGAGAGGCTGGCCCAGCAGCAACCGCAGCGGTGTTCAGTGGGACCACTGAGTGTTGGCAGTGCTGTGACAGAGAAGTGTTTGGTTTGTGGTGGAGCCACTGTGACAGCTTCTGACATAGCAGTGCTGCTGCATGATCGCCTCCCTGATCTCAGATCACGACAGCAGGCAGTATCAGGTGGAACCTTGGACAGGGCACCGGATCCAGATGCCATGCGAAAAGCATGGAATGCCATGCAGCAGATGCTAGCCGCCGCAGTAGATGCAGCAAAGACATCTGCAGATCCTGTGTCGCTGATTGTGGTGGGTGGCGGGGCCGGATTGTGTGGTGACAGCTTGCCTGGTGTTTCGCGAATTATCCGACCAGATCATGCAGCAGTAGCCAATGCAGTAGGAGCAGCAATCCCACAGGTTTCAGGCACTGTAGATGTTCTGCTGCAGCTGACAGCTGCCACACGGCAGCAGCAGATGGCAGCTGCTATGCAACAGGCAATGGAAGCAGCAGAGCTGGCAGGTGCAGAGAGAGACTCGTGTGAGGTGGTGGAGCAAGAGGAAGTCCCAGTGGCGTACGGCCCTGCTGGCTCAACCCATGTTCACATCAAAGTGGTGGGCCAGCTGAAGTTGCAAGAAGCTCAAACAGGGACTGCTGCTGCTGCTGGACAATCTGCACCAGCAGCACCGCCGCCTCTACCAGCAGCAGCAGCATCTCATCCTGGCGACATGTCCAGCACTCCAGCAGCTGCAGGTGAAGACCAACAGTATGATGATGAAAGACCTGCAGCAAGAGCAGCCACGGCCATTGCTGCAGAAGCATCATCTGCCAGCACTGTGCGCATCAGCAGTGGCAGCAGCCAGCTTTTCGGCAGCTACACCCTGGACCAACTGCGACAGTACAACCCCAACATAAGCACGCAAGGGTTCTGGGAGGTGTCGACTCTGGACTTGGATGCTCTGGCAATTGGAGCTCAGATTCTGGGTGCAGGTGGCGGAGGATCCGCCAGCCACAACCGCCTCAAACTGCTGCATGCAATGCACTTCACACCACCACCACCACCCGCAGCAGCAGCAGCAGAAGTGGAGCAAGAGGAAAAGCTGCACCTGCATAGTGTTGTTGCTGCTGATGCAGGCAGCAACAGATTCAGGTGCCCTGTGATAATGCGCCTCCAAGACCTGCCAGATGCAGCATTTGTGTGTGACGTGGGTGGTATGGGAGCGCCTACAGTGTCTGCAGAGAAACTGGACAGCTTTGAGTGCTCAGCAGCAGTCCAAGGCCTATCTGCAGTGCTGCCACGACCAGTTACTGCACTGCTGTGTGCTGAGGTGGGTGGTGGCAATGCCCTGGAGCCCCTGGCTGTTGGACTGGAGCGGGGTGTGCCTGTGGTTGATGCTGATCTGATGGGGAGGGCGTTCCCTGAACTGCAGATGAGCACAGGTGAGGTCAGGTGGGGTCAGGTGAGGTCAGGTGAGGTGAGGTGGGGTGAGGTCAGGTGAGGTGAGGGGGGCAGGAGGACACCTGCATGCATCCGCCTCCTTGAATGGCAAAGCTGATCAGCTGCTCCAGTGAACCACAGGAAGTTTTGATTGCCAGCAGCTGCAGGTCGTGCACATGGTACTGGCCTGGCGTGTTTGTACATACCTGGTGATATTGGCTGTGATCCTCACGGCAATGAACACCACCACTGTCGGAATGCTGGCTGCTGGCTGCCGCATCATGCTCCTCCCACAATGTCAGGTGCCAGGCTGCAAAGAGCAGGAGCAACAGCAACTCACAGGATCTTTTGCTGAGCATGTCTTTGTTGTCTCTGCAGCCGCCATCGCAGGTGTGTCCCTGACCCCTGCTGCTGCCTCTGATGACAAGGGCAACCTGGTGGTGATGACAGCAGCAGCAACACCAGACTGGTCAGAGCGAGTGCTGAGGGCAGTGTGCACTGAAATGGGGTGCTCCGTGGGCCTTGCATCAACACCAATGACAGGCGAAACAGCAAAACAGGTGGGTTGTTTTGTGTGGAAGCTGAACTGTTTGTTACATCTCCACTCGTCAACACCACTGCATTATCCACAAAGGGAGGGCATGCAGTGAGACACCTGCATCACAGGTGCACACAGTGCATAGTAGTTTTGAGAGTAGCCTGCCTAGCAGCCTGTGCTGTCAGCACACCCATGTCTGTGTTGAACCAACTTGGCTGTTGACAGCTGATGGTCCCTGAGCCGCCACCTGAGGTTCTCACTGCCCTGCTGTGCCCTCTGGCCACAGGTGGTGGTGCCCGGGTCCCTCAGCCTGGCCTGGCAAATTGGGCTGTGCGTCATGACAGCTCATGCAGCAAAGATAGACCCAGTGGCAGCAGTGCTGCAGCTGTACCAGGGCACTGGCCGCCTGCTGTCCTCTGGCAAGGTGACAGATGTTGTGAGACACACTGAGGCGGGCTTTGTCAGAGGCGCGGTCAGGATCAGCAGCAGGGCTGCAGACAAGCTTGCGATCTGGGATGCAGTGCCTGGCCGGGGGGCTGGTACAAACACTGGTGACAGCAGCAGTGGATGTGTAGCAGACAGGACATCGCACCTTGCTGCAGGTAGTACTACAGCAACAGCAGGGGGTGAGCCATGCTTGGGGGTGACTGCAGCTGTGGATGGTGACCTGCTGATTGAGTTCCAGAATGAGAACCTCATGGCCAGGACTGCTGCTGGTGGTGTGCTGGCCTGTGTGCCTGACCTGATCTGCATCCTTGAAACTGGCAGTGGTCTGGCTGTTGCTACCGAGGAGGTGCGGTATGGCTTGTGGGTGTCTGTGGTGGCACTGCCAGCTCACCCCCTGCTGAGAACTGACGCTGCTCTGAAGGTTGTAGGACCAGCAGCGTTTGGCTACTCCACAGACAAGGTCACCTATGTGCCAGTAGGGGCCTTCCCTGTGATTCCCACCGTACATGACACGTGTGAGCAGGAGAAGTAAGACTTGCCAAGAAGTTGCAATTCAGAATGTTGCAACTTGAGAAGCATATGACGTCACATAGCATGTTGGTTTGTTTGCCAGCTCATCCAATGTTGATTGGCTCTGTCTTTTTCACACATACTCCTCCTTTTTACAGGTAATACTTGGTGCAGGACGTCGGTGGCAGCTGGTGGGCAGCAAGGGCAGCCAAGGCAGGCACAAGCATCATGCCAGGGTGGTGCCCTCAACGCATGTCAGCGCATTTGTCATAGCATCTCAACTTGCTGCATGGCTCAATTTCTTTTTATACCTCTGTCTCTTTTGCATGGCAAAGCGCAGTAGCGCATTTGTCATTGTGAATTCAAGTGCTGTGTGTCTCATCCCCATGTTCACTCTCTTGACCCCAATGGTGCATTCAAGGCAGTGCAGTGCACGTTGCCAATTGGTTGCAACCAAGTCAGTAGTGAAGAGGCCCAAGTATGTTTCCTTGGACGTTGTGTTGCACGCTAGGCGGCTGCCAACAGGCGTGGCACAGGCGAATAGCTAATGACGAGTGCCAGCTTCGTCATCTGCAATCAAGATCTTGTCTCAGGTACAACTGATATCAAGTTGCAGGTCAGACAGGTACGCCAGATAGAGCGCATATATACCACATAATGTCCCTTTGTCAGTTCAGATGCCAATTCATCCAATGTTGCATGGGCTCGTGCACACACTCAATATCTGTACATGCGCAACGCACCAACACCCTTCTACATGGCGGCCTTGTGTACCACGGTCAGAAACTCAATGTCTGCTACTGCTTGGTATCAGCATGTCCCTTGGTGCATGGCTTGATCTCTGTTACATGCATGTAGCTGAAGCCAACCTACAGCCGGGCTGCCACATCCTGCTGCCAATGCTGCCGCTATCCAAATCATACACAGCCCCAGCAGCTCACAGTCACACACACCGTCCTATGCGACTGGACGAACACCTGCGTACCATGAGTGCCTGGAAACACTCAGATTAATTGAGCCCCATGAGGCTCCGAGCCTGTAGCTGCGGTCCGAATGCCTGCTCATGAGGCCACAAATGGAAATCAAAACATCTGAAGTCTTGAACATATCATGGCATGACATCCAACGCTTCTTCAGCTGCTGGATCATGGCCATGAGAATATCCATCCTTGGCTTAGGCTGTCCGCCTGGACCAGTTCCACTTGTTCAGGCCTCCCCATGTACATACACAACGCCCTGTGATGACCAGCGAAGCTGAAGCGATCTGCAGATGCAGAGGAAGGCATTTCCGAATGACTTCCGTGCTTCTGAGCAACAGGCTGTGGGAACTGCCTCAAATCAGGATCATACACAACGCAGCAGCACCATTTCACGGTCAACGGTAGCCCACATAAGCAATCACAGCGTTCGGGACTCCACGCATGGCGTCAAGAGCTCATTTGTAATCAAGCAAGCCACACTGAGACGCTTGGACATCCATGCATCCACAGCCAGGAATGGGCGGCTGCAGTGTGCCATAAGCACAGGTCACACCTACTTACCATGACAGGCAGCTGCCGTGATTGCCAAATGGATCAAGCATAACTTCACGGTATGTAGGCCTCAGGTGGTGGTGGCTGCAGCTCTCCACCTCGAAGGTCTAGCAGCTGCACTAAAACCAGGTAGGCGATGCCAAAGATGACTGATATAGCTCCTGTGACAATGGCAGTGCCCTGGCCTGGCTTCAGCAAAGGGGCGCTGGGTGATGCTGCTTCTGTTGGCTTCTGATTCTGCTGCTGTTCATCCTTTACGGCAGCTGGAGAGTCCTGTGGGCCACCCGGTGACCGATCATCGCCCTCTGCTCTGCAAAGGATGTGCCTGCTGGTGAAGGCACTGCTGTTGCCAGCCACACGCTGTCTAGGGATGCATGCGGCTGTGTGGGACCGTGCTGTAACTTTGAATACCGACTGACAACATTGTCTAGCAACTATCATGTTGTCACTGTTGTCAGCGTTGGTAGTTGTCGTGTGGTGGTCCCGGCAGCGGAGCGTGCAGTGCGTCGGCAATAAGGGGTGTGTCAGCAGGCATCCACATGAATTAACGGCATCCACTGACGTAGCAATCACGATGGCTGCCTGCCAACCCGTGAATTGTTCCCTTCTAATCTAAACCCGTCGACCTTGCGCAAGTGCTGCCTCGCGTGCCCCTGGCAGCAGGCAACTTGGCAATATATAGCATTGAATACTTACTGAAGCAAAGTCGTGAATGTATGTCGCTGCTGTTGGGCAGGGTTACAGACGCAAAATTCTTGACGATTGTGCAAAAACTGACTTGTTCCAGTGCGATTCCTATCACTTCATGCAACCACCCTAATAGCAGTTTGTAATATACAGAAATACAAACCGTTTAGAGCTGGTAGGGGCTGGATTCCTTAGGGGCTGCTGTTTGCGCAATACAGAGCTGAAAAGCGGCAGCATGAGTTGAGGTACAATTCAAGTTCATAATAGGCTTATAGCTGTCCAATGCATTGGCTGTGAGGGCGTTGTGTGGATTGCTCGGGAACCATGGCAGCTGCACAGCCTATCGACGATTCCGGGCTCGTCTTATGCAAGCAGCCAACTGACATATGTATATTTACCTGTATTTGCAGATCTTGATCGCAGCAGCAGCGTGCAGCCCGCACTTTGGCTGCGTACGTGAGGTCTGTGCAGGAAAGCCCACAATGCACCAGCATCTAGCAAGTTGCCCTACAAGGGCACATTCGCAGAATCGGGTCATTGATGCGCTTGTACGCCCAGCGCTCAGTGTGCCCACGCACAGGTATGCAGCGACTGCAGCTGTCAAGGGTGACAAACAGTTCTTCCTGCGTTTGCTGCTGCTGCTGCTTCGGCTCAACTGCTGTTGACCAATGACATCCCACGTCCAGCACCTTTAACAACCCCTTTAACGCACATATTCGGCTACATGGGCAGTTTAGAGTTTGGCGCACTTGCTTAGTTAGCACTCATGGTGCTGCAGGTTGTTATCAGCGCGTGTCAGAGGTAGGCAGCTCACGCAGCAGCGCTTGGCAGTCAGCTGCCCTGCAGTCGAACAGGATATTGAAGCTCCGTCAACATCCAGCAGAAGACATACAGACAGTGAGTAGCAGCCGTACATTCTAGGCTAGACATATCAACATGGACTCTTGACCCAACAGATGCAGATAGACACAGCAAGCTCACGCGCAGCAGGGACTTCTGGCTGCAGGATTCTAGCACCACCAAAGCCAATGCTGCCAACCGACGGGATAAGCTGCATCATACTGTAGCTGCTCCTCAGCCTTCGTATGGGTTACTGCAGCAAGCATTCACGAGGACCTGGTTTTAATCCACATGCATCTGTAATGAGCTGCAATGCACAAAGCTGGTGTTGCAACAGCGTGTGCAACTGTCTATCAACTTCCACATCCTGCAGGTGACTTGATTCACGCTCTGTTTCAAGCTGAGCAGCCGACCATAGCAGACTTTGCAGACATTGAGTTGCCACATGACAACTTCGAGAAGGAACTCAGCAAGCGCATCAAGGCGTAAGTGCAATGCAATTGGCGCCTACAGCAAATTGACAGCATAGTTGCTGCAGCACAGCATTGCAGTCACAGATTGCTCCATCTTCAGAAGCACCTCTGGCAGCATTACACACCCTTGGGACTCATGCACGGTTCTAATTTGCTGGGACAGTTTAAAGAATGTAGCAACAATGCAATGCCGTTGTTCACCCTGCAAGCATCACCTGCATCAGCGCCTCAACAACACACACACACACCAGGTGGCGGCTCTGATGGTAGTCCTTCTGTGTACCTGTGTGCGCGGTGACCTGCAGGTGTGGGAGCCTGCCTGAGCTGTGTGATGTCATCCAGCTTGAGGCTCCTCACTTCACACACAAATCGGCATCACATGCTCTGCACAAGCTCAGTATCATGTGTCAAGCCTACTTCACACATCTGGATTCAGCAAATCTAGCAAGCAGGTAGGTGCAGGGACAGTGAGGCATGTACGTATGACATGTGCTTCATGCGCTGCTGTCGTGGCAGATGCCCTGCCAAGTTGCGTCAGTATCTTGATTGAGCTGCAACGCGCTCGGATGCCTAGTCTGTGGGTGCTACTGGCATTGTCTGGTCTGCTGCCTGCACATGGACCTGCATTTGGTTGCAAAACTTATCGCACTATTGCCTGCTCACAGTCAATTGATGTGTGCACTGCAACTGACTTCATTTTCCACTTGACAAAATGCTGCCTTTCCTTGTTCTGCATATGTGCTCTCAACCTTTACTTGCAGGGAAGTGCAACAGGCAGCCTGGATAGAATACGTAGAACCAGCACTGCAGACACTGGGGCAGCTGCTCATCCGCCACATGGGTGTGTGTGACTCCTGGGGAGTGGCCATCAGCTTCTGGGCCTACGGCAACATGCAGTGCAGTGACGAAGCAGTGTTTGCAGCATTGTGTGAACGGGGGCTGCAGGTTATGCATGAATTCACAGCTCATGATTGTGCCTCGGCGCTGGTGGGCATAGCCAAGCTGCGGGTGCGACCGCGTTGCCAGCGAGAGTTTGTGGACTACCTGCTGTCACACGCATCAGATCTGCTCAGCCGAGTAGACTGCTGGAAGACCCAGGAGATTGCGAACATGCTGTGGGCTCTCAGTAGGGTGGGTGCAGCCGGGCCGTCTCGCCGAGCACTGTTAGAAGGGTTGCTGGAAATGACAATGTGGCGGCTGCCGGACTTCCAGATGCGGGAGGTCTGTTTGATCATATACAGCTGCGGAAGGTTGCAGCTGCGGATGCCACTGCAGCTGGCCCGCATCACTGACCACATAGCTCAGCGGCTGCCGGAGCTGAAACCAATTGATGCTGCCCATGTGCTGTGGGGCTGTGCTAAGCTGGGGTTGAAGCCCGAGGGAGAACTGCTGGAGCGCTTGCCTCAGGTCATGGTCAAGCGGCTCATGCACTTCAAACCTCAGGTAAGTTTGGGGTATGAATGATATGGGCTGAGGGACAGTGGACTGGGTGCTGGGATAACACACCGCCCCAATTATATACCATTCTGTGTGGCTGAGGCTGCCTCCTGCTGTGCTTGGATTTGGCAGCAATGAACTGGTGACAAGGTCTGTGAGCTGTTGATGGCATTGAACAGTTGTCAATTATCCAAACTGCAGTTGGGCTTCAACAACTGCCTGTTGTTTGCAGCCCTTCTGAGCACACACTGGCTGAAACGATACCACTGTGTGCCATACTTCAGTACCCCTCCATGGCACTGTGACCTCCTGCATATAATGATAACAACAGAAGCCAACGATGATCTGGTGGTACGTGTCTCGCATTGCTGCTACGTTATTCTGTCTTGCAGGAGATCTCCAACATGTTGTACGGTTACGGCTCCCTCCGGTACCAGCACCCGTACTTGCTCGAGTCCGTGGCGCAGGCCTGCCCGCCCCGTCTGCACGAATTTTCCACCCAGGACCTCTGCTTGACGATCTGGTCGTACGGCATGCTTCGGTATTATCCTGAGGGTGACGAGCTCTTCGACACGGCGTGCCGAGTGCTGCTGCAGCGGAGCAACCGCCTGATCCCCATGCAGATCACGATGGCGGTCAAGGGCTTTGCGAGGGCCATGTATCAACCAGCGCCAGAGTTCATGCAGCAAATATCGCAGTTGGCTATTCAGAAGATGCATCAATTCAGTCCACTGGAGTTGTCGCAGCTGCTGTGGGCATATGCAAAGCTAGGGTACAGGGATGTGCAGCTTTTTGAGGCAGCAGTAGCAACATTCATCCAAACTTTAGGAGAAGGCACTCGACGGTTGCCAAAGACCACCATAGATACAGTGGTATGTGCTTGTGAGAAGGTAGGGTTTTGGCCGCAGCTGCTGGTTGACACAGCAGAGATGCGCGGTGTCATTGTGAAGACAACAATGCAGAAGGAGTCAGCTGACATGGAACAGTTGCTGGCAGTCTTGCCAGAAGCAGCAACACCACTCAGCAGCATTGATGCTGGGGAGCATAAATATAATAGCAGCAGCAGCAGTTCCGTTCCCAAGACCCCTGAGGTTGTGGGACCCTTAGATCCTGTGTCGGCTCATCATCTTGAGGCTCTTGCTGGATTCAGTCAACAGAGCAACAGTGATCAGGAGCTGCAGCAGCACCATGTACAGCAGTTTCAGCAGCTGCAGGATGATGTTCATGCGCAAGGTGACCAACAGCAGCAACGGCCTCTACCTCCTGTGCTGACAGCTGATGCACTGCAGCAGCACAGGCATGCCAGCAGCCTAAGTCAGCAACAGCATCATCAAGGTGATCAAGGACAACAGCAAATGCAGCAGCACCACAACACAAGCAACAGCTTGGAGCAGCCAAGCTTTAAGCAGCAACAGCCACACCACTCTGGGCCATTACAGTTGTTACGACCGCCCAGCAGGCTACAGCAGCAGCAGACATCTGGCAGAGCAGACGCAAGTGCTGCCGCTGCTGCTGCCGAGTCTGCTGCAGGAGGCCTGCTTCAGCTCATCCAGCCAAAACACCCGCTGGCAATCGGCAGTGGCATAGCTAAAAGACCTAGAGTCACCACCACTGCTGGTCTGGAACAGCTTGCGCGGCAAGCTTTCACTGGCCATGCACAGGCATGACTGCAGCAGCGCAGACAATTGTTCCTTGCAGCAACAGCAGCAGGTGTACGGTTCAGGGCCTTCAGTAAGTTGCTGTTGATTCAAAGCTGCATGCACATGATGTGTGATTCTCAGTGTCTAGATCAGCTCAGCTGGCAACGTAGTGTTGTGTGTCGTGTGGCGCATGTGCCCAGCGGACATAGTAGCCGTCCTGCACCAGGTCTTTGAGCAGACAGACCCGCACAGCAACAGCGCCACCAAGGCAAGTGAAGCATGGGGACCTCTAGATGTCGGCACTGGTGCTTTGTCTGGTGTTGGATGCTGCTGGCATACAGGCTGTGCAGGTTCAGTGCTAGTGCCTTCAGTGATGGTGCACATGTTAACTGAGAAGAACAGGGATGAGTAATGTATTTCAGCAGGGGGTGCAGAGGCCAGGGGGAGTCTTGTAGGTTGTATAAGTAGAAGAAATTGAGGCCATGCAGCAAATGTCTATGCAATGGCAATTGCGCTAACATGCGTGGGATAAGTGTTTGAGATGCGCTAGCAACTGGGATATCTTGACTGGTACGCAAGTAGTGGCACATCAACGGAGCGTGTGGGTGTTGCAATGATGTCAGATCATTGCCAAATGCAGCGTGGGACCTCTGCATGTGTAAAAGAAATTTAGCCATGCAGCAAGCATGTGTGTGTACACGCATATTGCAACTGGATCAAGCTAGCGGGCTATTATGCTCAGTGGCTGGCGGGCCAACTGATTATCAGTGCCCTCGGTGAGGCGCCTCAAGCACACAGCAAAATGGAGGGGTGGACTGCTTGCTCTTCAGTAGAGGACTCTGCAGGCAAGGTTTTTCGTTCTGTCGGCATATTACCTGGCAGGTGCTTCTTGTGTATGGCAAGCCAGTGACAGTGTGTCAGTGCTCTCAGGCATTGTGTATCATCCTGCATGCCACCGGTTATTAAGCCTTTCTTGCCACCTGCAAACGCCGTCTGCTCCTCTGACATCCAGGGCGGCACGCCCGCTAATATCTCCCACAGATATTCGAGTTTACAAAGGCCACTGGAAAATGATACTTTCTCGCCACACCACACCGCTGATTCAGGTTTGGATGATGTCAAACGTGCAAAAGTTACTCTCAACGTAGGACGCGAAACTGAGAACATTGGAGCACATGTGCACAGCCCCCGGCATGCCGTACGTGGTTTACTCGAGTAACAGTGCGCACGTGGTGGCGAATCGCGCCGATAGCGACCCACGGCATTGGGATGCTATAGCTGCTGTTTCAAGTCTTGAAAAAGGCAGGAATTCGTCACGCTAGTTGAAACACTCTAGCCGTAGCATCATCCGCTCCTGACAGCACCATGGCCCCATCTGGGCTGATGACTAGATCCTGTACTGCCTCTGTATGCCCAGATAACTGCTTTACGCACGCAGATGTCCTCAGGTCCCATAATCTCACAACACCGTCTAAGCACCCAGTGGCCACCAGCGGCTGATGCTGGTGCCACGTCATCCTGGTGATGGGCTACACAGCAAATTCGGCAGTAAAGGACAATCAGCAGCTCAGCCTTTGCAGATTGACCCTCGGTTCTAACACAGTGATATTCGCATAGAATACATGTGACATGATTGCGCAAAGCTGCGATTGCCGCTTGGCAAGTCTTGGAGTACAAAACAGTGTGATGATTCACGCAATGATGACCAGCAGCACATCCCGTACTGTGATGCTGCTGCCACCTGATGAACAAGGCTGCCTCACCTCTGGATGCTGGCACACCCCTCTTTCAGAGAAGTTCCCTGTGTCCCAGATGATGAGTTTGCCGTCTATGCCTGCTGTTGCTGCAAGTCCCAGATGGCTGCTGAAGCCAGCAGCTTCTACAGAATCCTCGTGACCTAAAGCAGGTGTAAACAGTACATCAGGTGACTAACAGGCTAGCTGTGTGCTGAGAGCTAGCTTGGCGCAAGGCACAACACACATACATACACATGACGCAGGAGTGACAGCAGCAGCACAGTTGAGGGGGGAGCAGGCCTGGATGAGACTACTAAACCTCCCCACACACCCAACAAGCCTCAGAGGGTGTAAGCACTGGATTTCTCCACCCAGAAGCTGTATGGGTGGGACAATCCAGTGCGCACACCCTCCATGACGGCCAAGCCAAGCAGCCAAACGTGATTGCCAACACGAAGAGCGGCGGCTCTGCAGTACATTCCATCAACAAGCTGGAGCCAGCTAGCCCAAGCCGCCCACGTGCCCACCTTGTAATGAGCCAACCACCCGGCTGTTCTGGATGTTTGTGACTCTTACAGAGCCATCCTGTGCGCCCGTGATCACCACCTGGCCGTCCCCGTGAACACCTAAACACGTCAGCCCCTCCTCATGAAAGGGATGTCCGGACAGGTGCAGGGTGCACTCCCCTGTCTTGGGGTTCCACACCCTCAGGCTGCAGTCATTCTCCCCACCAGCAGACACCACTGACTTGCCGTCAGGAGTGAACGCGCCTGCAGTCACTGGACCACTGTGGCCAGAGAACACCTGCAGCAACAGGCAGCAGCCAACAACACAGCGCACTCTCACAACGGTGACGCAGCATCACATGGATCAAGAAGGTGGACTCCGCACAAGGCAGCTGACAGTGTCAAACATGCTGTACCACCACCTGAGTGTTGCCGCCTGCACCACTGCCTGCCCTCTCCCTGCTCCCTGCTCCCTGCTCCCCCCCTCTTCCCCCCCCCCCCCCTTGGCCTGCCCCTGGCCTGACCTGACCTGCATGCACTGTCCTGACTGTGCCAGCCACATCCACATGGTGAAGTCCTCACTGCCGGCCAGCAGCACGTCGCCCTTTGGGTGCCAGGCCAGCCAGTCCACCCCGTCCCCAGGACCCTCAAGTGTCTGCACACACTGCCCACCAGGCACACGCCACACACGCACACTGCTGTCAAGGCTGGCACTGGCCAGCAGGTTACCTGGCAGCAGCAACACGCGGGTGCGAGGGGGGGATGATGATATCATGATGAGGCAGTAGCATGTATAGGACAGTCTAGCAGCAGCAACCCTCGCACACACAGATGGTGCCGAAGGAGTTGACACTGCACATGGCGGGTGTTATGCTGTGATGGATTGCTTGTTATGTATACAACAGATGCCAGCACAAGCTGCTTCGTGCAACTGTGGCTGCCAGCTGCAAGTTGAGAGAGGTTATTTTCATATTTACTGACCCCTCCTGTTTTGACACTGCTGCCACCACTACTGATATGATGCACTCAGAATATGTATCGCATGCAGCTGCTCCCGCAGCCTATCACCTGGTAACCCTACTAATATAGCTGCACTGCTGCTGCTGCTGCTGCTGCTGCTGTGTGCTGCCAGCGTGATTCTGCCCACCTGCTGCATTGAAAGCCACAGCCACCACTGAATCCGTGTGTCCTGACAGCTCAGTGGTGGACATGGTGCCACCCGTGTCCTCTGCTGCTGCTTGACCCACCTGAAGCACATCACAGACAGGGCAGGGCTGTGGTTACACAACACAAGACCAAAACTGAAGTGAGGTCATGGACAGGAAAGTTTCCGAAGAGAATGTGCAAACACTCAGCGACATAGCCAGGCACGACACAAGATGCAGTCTGCTCTTGTTGTGCACTGTATCTGTGACGCTGGCCACTACATGCAGTGCACGGCATTTCTGCTGCTCCCATCTGGAGCTTCACATATCTTGTCGAGGTTTTTTCCGGCCTAGGTGCCTGTAAGATGTGCGTTCAGACAACACACAAACACACACCCGCCAGATGTACGCCTTGTCGTCTTGACCCCCTGTTGCCACCAGGTCAGACTGTACAGGACTCCAGGCAACAGCTAGAACAGCATCTGCAGACGGCAAATGGGAGCAACTCGCGTACGTATGGAGGCATTAAAGTACCCAGTTACAGCTGCTCAGTGAAGCAACCGTTTTTGTAGCTACTGCTGCTGCCGCTGCCGCTGCTGCCGCTGCCGCTGCTGCTGCCACGGCCGCTGCCACCGCCATATCTGTGTTACTGAAGGCTCTCCTCACAGCACTAACAGAAGAACATGGGATGTAGAACAAATTCGTGTTTTTGCTGCAGGCAAATGCACTTGTGCTTGGCAACAGCACTGACCTGAATGGCCCTCAAAGCACTGTAGGGAGTCATCCTCCACGGGACGGTCAGCGGACCCAGGCTCGACAGATACCCCATCATCAATACTCGCATCGTCTTCCATGCCTATGAATGCGATAAGCTACGCTGTCATAAACGTGGCGCCATGGAGTTGTGCATGCAATGCTGCTGCCGCGACAGCACGGCTGCATGCCGTACCTTCCCCTTCTAGATCGTCCAAAACCTGACCATCAAAGCCATCAACCCCCTCCTGCCCAATAAAAGCCTCAGGCTCCTCTGAGGAGGGCTGCCCTTGCTCATCTGAACGGTGCATAACTCCAATCGGTATCGGCACAACACCAGTACGAATACAACTCTTGCGGAAAATTCATAGCGCACATTGCCGTCTCTGTTGAGTAGGTGCAGCCCAGAAACAAACAAATAACATTAAGCACAACGCCGTGACCCGGCCATGTCACTGACTGAAGGCACAAGCTGCGTCGAAGCACATTTGAATGAAACAATGAGTTGCTGCACGAGCTAATCAGCTTTGCTGGTATGGTCGAGGTTGTACTTTGTACTGTCCAATAGTCACACCTCAGTGATGTCCGATGCAGCGCGTTCCATGCCAGTGGATAAGCCCGTTTGACATACGTATCGGTTATCACCTGCCTGCGCTACGTTCTGATCAAAAGCCTCTCATTCAATAACCTTACCTACACCAACTTGATTTCACACCATAAGTACCCATCAACTGGCAACAAAGGGAGCAAATTGGTGGCGAGGGCACCAGCAGCAGACAGCAGCAGCAGCAGCACATTAAGGATACTGTTGCTCTGCTCTTGCTGGCCACTAAGCTCTCTTCATCACTGTGCCATTGCTGTTAAGCTCAGAAAGAGCCTCATGGGTTCATGAGAAGTACATGAACAGCAACCTGGCAGGTGTGAGCTGCCAGAGAGTGGTTTCGCAACGTACAGCCCCACCAAACTGAGAACCCACCGAAAAGCTCAAACAAGAAGAAGGAAGAAGTTACCAAACTGCTCAAAGTCAGCATGGCTTACTCAGTTGATGCAGAGTTGTGGCGCACCAGTGCAACTGCAGCAGTAGAACTCCTGAGGAGCAAACAGGTCACGCCCCTGCAACTTGTTGAGGTGGCTGAACAAAGATGGAAGGTAAGATCAACACATGAGAGTACTGTGGAGCCACACGCATGCTGCACCCTGTCCTTCAAATGCTACAGGGGGCCAGCAGGCCCACTGGCCACATACCCCGCTGCCGCCTGCTGTGTGCTGCACACCGCGTGTCAGCATTCGTGCTCTTGAATCACACACATCAGCCGTGTGTTTGCTTGCCTTGCAGGAGACAGATACCCTGGTCAATGCCATGCCCATCACATGCTGGGAGCGTGCCAAGCAGCAGGCCAAGCAGCTGATGGAGCAAGGATACCCAGACAACCCGCCACGAGGCTACCTGTATGGTGGGTGCAGGCAATGACGGGATTGTGGATGCATTGCACAGCATTCCTGCCGGTAGGCACAGGACAGTACTTTGTCCCGGACGGCCACTGCTGTTTGCAGACACTGATGCTGTTGCCCTCAACTCATCAAGGCATCCTGCAGGGTCACCGTCATGCCTCTGCGCCATCATGCCTCTGCGCCATCATGCCTCTCCTGACTTGTCACATATTTTCTATTCATTGCTGTGTGTGCTTGGCAGGTTTGCCAATTGCTGTGAAGGATCTGACAGCAGTGAAGGGTCTTCCCTTCACCCAGGGGTCTCTGCTGTTCAAGGACCGCACAGCACAGCACGATGATCCCCTGGTGCAGAGGCTGGAGGAGAAGGGTGCAATCATTGTGGGTACGTCCTCCGCTGCTGGGCTGCTGGAGCCTGCGGAGCAGTTGTTGCTGTAAGTCATGTTACAGATGTCATTTGAGGGATGTGTTTCAGGCAAGAGGCTCCATGACCTTCATCGCGTCTCCCCTGCCACTTGTTCACCATCTGTCAGGGTTGTAGCACCTGCTGCTGCTGTTTTGCAGGCAAGACCAACACCCCTGAGCTTGGTGCTGGGTCTCAGACCTACAACCAGGTGTTTGGCACCACCCTCAACCCCTGGGACACCAGCAGGACACCAGGAGGATCATCAGGGGGGTCAGCAGCAGCGCTTGCAGCGGGACAGGTAAGCAGCAGCAGCAGGAGAACAAGAGGGGGCTTGACGTGGCAATTGGCATTGTGCACAGCTCGACCGCCGCACCCCTTTGCTCATAACCATTTGCTCTTCTGTGTCCAGCTTGATGACGAAATTGCTGCAGAATTACGCCGCTGACATAGCTGGGCAGTTATGTCCCTGACCAGTCTTACTGCGACTGTCACACATGCAGGTCTGGCTGGCCACAGGCACAGACCTTGGTGGTTCACTGCGCAACCCGGCATCCTTCTGTGGTGTTGTTGGCATGCGCAACACAGTGGGTCTGGTCCCTCAGGCAGCTCCGGCAGCGCTGCTGCTTGACAGGAGTCAGCCGGCCTGGAGGCTCAGGAGTGTGTCAGGCATCCTGGCCAGGGGTGTGAAGGACCTTGCATTAGGCCTGGATGCTGTTGTTGGAGTGCATGACAGGGACCCGCTGTAAGTGTCGCTGACCAGGAGGTGTTGCTGTAAGAAGTGTGCAGACCAGCCAACTTGGCCAATACCTGCTCGACTCGTACGCCATAGTAGTAACCCCTGAGCATGTGGCCCAAGGTAACCACTGTGGCTTGGATGAAAGCTGTTCAGACACATTGCCGGTGTTCAGAACTGCACTAGCGGGGTTGCAACCCAGGTTCCTGGCCGTCCTGAATGACAATTCCTGGACCTCATGTTGGCAGTGGTGTTGGTCCAGGTCTCTTGAAGCCCCGGAGCAGCCGTTCAGCTCAGTGGTCGGCCCCCGCAGCTGTGTCCACCCCAAGCGTGTTGCGTTTTCAGCTGATCTGGGGGGCATCACACCGGTCTGCCCCGAGGTTGCTGCAGTGTGCAGAGCAGCAGTGGACTGGTGGCGGCAGCAGGGGGTGCAGGTGCAGGAGGATCAGCCAGACATGACCAATGCTGCACAAGTGTTTCATGTGAGTCAGTGATGGCAGCAGACATTGCCTGAGCAGCTGGCCATGCTGTGTCGGCTGCAAGGTGGATCTGGAAGTTGTCGCTTCTGACGATGCAGCCCTGTTGTGGCTGCCCTGGTCTTGCCTGCAGATACTCTGCTGACATCCAGCCCACAGACACCCTGTTGTGACGTTGACGTGTTTGTCTGGGTCAGCAGGGCCTGCATGCAGTAAAACACCAGACAGCGCATGCATCACAATTGCTACTGCAATGTGCACCTGTCGCTTGCAAGGTTGTTTCAAACTTGGCCTTGAGGGCCAACTTAGCGGCCAGCCTGGCAACATCTCCGCAAAAGCTTCTGCTTGAACATATATGCTTGACTGTCTTGCAGATCATTCGTGCATTCACGTACAAGCCTGAGGCGCAGTTACTGCTGGATGATGCAGCTGTTGTTCCGCTGTTGAAGCCTGAGCTGGTGTGGCAGCTGCAGGCAGCCGTGCAGGTCACACAGGCGCAGGTGAGGTGTGTGTGTGTGTGTGTTGGGAGGAGGGGTCGTGATGACCGCTCAGCTGGAGTGCCGTGGGCACAACTGCATGCACAGTAGTACCACACTGATAGCCAATTCAAGCAGTGGCTGTGCGCCAAGACCTGTGCTTGCTGCCACATATACGTGCGCCTGTCTATTGCTGCATTCCAGGTCTCAAGTGTTCGCATCTGGCATGAGCACTGTGATAAGCCACAGGGGTTCGCCTGTCAGCAGGCAGCCACTGTTCTCCTTGCACTCAGGCATACCCGACTCTGTCTGTGTTGCGTCAAACGGCTTAGGCGCCTGATGAGATTATAGAACAACATCTGCTGCTTTTTGCTGCAGATTGATTGGGCAGTGGCAGCACATGATGAGATGCTGGACAGTGCTGCACAATTTTTCCACAAATATGAGCTTCTTTTGTGCCCAACTGTAATGATGCAGCCCTTTGATGCATCCGTACAGTGAGTGTGTGATTCAAGCTGTCAGTCTACATTGCAAGCCTGTATCTTAACCCAGCTTTGTAGCGTGCTTTCATTATATAATGCGCATTTGTGGGGCGCACACGCGACAAACGACACCATCTAGACTCAAACCTACCAAGGTTGAATGCCATCACCAGTTGAATGATTACTGACACAGGCTGTTATCATCCTGCTGTAGCGGTTTGACAGACTTACCCTGACATCAGCAGCAGGCAGTTCCAAAGCTTTCAACCTGCTGTTCACTGATGCCTGGCACTGCCAATGCTCGCTCTCATGCGCGCAGTTGGCCCAAAGAATTTCAAGGGGTCAGGTTCAATACATATATAGACTGGATGAAAACATGCTCCGCAATCAGCCCCCTGGGACTCCCTGCCATCTCTGTTCCTTGCGGCTTGTCCACATCAGGTATGATAGGGTCCTATTGTGGGAGCGGTGCCAGCGGACGTCAAGTCTGCTGAGCATGTAAGGCTTATCCTATTGCACAGCTGGGTGCAGAGAACTCTCATGTCAGTTATTTGTCACGAATGTGTATGACGCAGAACTACTCACAACAGCACTACGTGACCATGTGACACTGACAGAATAATAATGCATACATGGGTCGGTATTGATATTTTGAGTGACAGTTACCAAGTGGTTCTGACAGTTATGAGGTTATCCTGGTTCTGACTTCAATACTACATTGTCCTGCACGGCATCATTTCAGCAGTCCAAAGCATTGTATCTGTATGTCGTGCTAGCTAGGATGCATGGATTGTCATGGCAACTTCTCAATTCAGACCTCATTTCTTGGTTGCGTAGGTCTTCCAATAGGATTGCAAGTGATTGGGCCTCCTGGTGGGGACGCAGCAGTGCTCAGTGCTGCAGCTGCCTTTGAGCAAGCCCATCAGTACCTAGGGCTGGTGCCCAGGAACGTGATAGCTAAGTGAAGTCGGTTTGCCTTGAATTGACACCCAAGAACTGCAGCCAACTCAATGACTGAATCAATAATGCAGCTGTGTCTAAACAACAGCAGCACAACGTATATCAGAGACCATGCCATCATGACGAGGCTACTGTACCGCATCATTTCAGCACGGACTGGGAGCAAGCCTGTAAGCTGCGCGGCATGCTCGGTCGCTAGTAAACGCATCAATTGAGTGAGTTTGGATTGACATGCGAATTACATTCTGCAAGAAGCGAAAGAGCATTCAGGCTCGCCACTGACGAGGTACTGTCGAGGATGCGTGCTTGGTCGCGAACTCTGACAACATCAATGTGTTACGCTTTTCCGATTATTTGACGCGGGGGATGAACCCAATTAAAGCACGATCTACACCTGACTGTTGTGATTCCGCAGCAGCTTTGCAATGTGCATCACACAACGATAACGAGCTGATAAGCAATCTTGACTGTATATTTGTCGCATCAGCATCTTGCTGTTTGTCGGTTGCAGCAAGTTGCGTTCGGCGTCTAAGCATCGCATTGCCAATTAACATTCAAAAAGTATCTGAATCTTACATTTCTGTATATTCTGTAATACACACACATAGCATGATGAACGCTCTGAAGCATTGCAACCCACGCTGTGTGGGAATACGCAGCAGGCAGTCCGGCAGGTATGCTTAAAATGCCAGAAGTTGCCAATCTGCAATGGGCGTGAGGTGCAAGATGCTCACCATGACCTCCGTGACAGGCACAACGTGGCAGTGCAGCACCACAGGCGTCCTCAGGTGATTGCATGTGATTTCAGGTTCAGCATGGCCTGTTTCAGTGCATTTGATCGCCACAGAACAGCTGTGGTGCATGACCATCGCCAGCTGCTTGCACAATCCACAAACAAGTTCAGATTACTACTGCTAGTAACCCGCAGGTACATGTGTGCAATTAGTGACCTACTGCCTGTATGTGCAGGTTATTCAGTGTGCTGCTGCTCCTATCACAGCTGAGGAGGTGGATGCAGTCAAGTCAGGTACTGGCAATTACAGCCCTGATGCTGGCATCGCCACTGTCCTCGTCTGCAGGCAGCACTGACACATGTTGCATAGCAAGTATCAACCGTAGGTCTGGTTGTGTGGGTTGAAGCATCCTGCTTCTTGTGTTGCAGAGAAAACATTCGATTTTCAGACATACATGACCACCACAGCTAAGCAGGTCAATGCAGCGCTTGACAAGGCAGTGCCAGCAAAATATCCAGAGACGTTGAATGATGCAATGAGGTTAGTAACTGCGGGCCCCGGCATCACCCGGTATGCAGCGACAGCGACGGCAATAGCAGGGTCATTCTGTAGATGCACAGAATAGTTGGATGGGCTGCACTGCATTTCGGCACTGGTATTTGCACAGGCATCAGCAACAAAATTCACCTGGTGCACACTCAACCAGGCTCTGCCGGGTGTTGTAGTCATGTGCGTCTGCCTGAGCCTGTGGATGCAACAGAGGACACCGGTTCAACCGCCTGTGAACGTAACCTGTGTCCGCGGTGCTGCACACCATGCGTTGTGTGCGACTAGGTACTCCCTGCTAGCGGGTGGCAAGCGTGTCAGGCCTGCTCTGTGCCTGGCAGCGTGTGAGCTTGTAGGAGGTGGGTGCATGATGGCAGTGTGTCAGACCAGGTGGTCTATGTTGCAGCATGCCCAGTGCAGCAGCACATGGTGTTTTGCATGCGATGCAGGGGCCAACAGCATTCACCGGTAATAGTGATTGCGCTGCTTCAACAGTGTGCCCAACATCATGTTGTCTCTGTCAATGCAAAAGTCTCAGGCACTGCATCACTGTGCCACTTGCTGAGAGATGCTCATTGCCTTCTTACACACATGCACACTGTTCTGCACAACAGGCGACCTTGAGCAATGCATGCCCACAGCCTGCGCCATGGAAATGATCCACACGATGAGCTTGATCCATGACGACCTGCCAGCCATGGACAATGACGACTTCAGGAGAGGAAGGCCCACAAACCACAAGGTAACAGCAGGCAAACGTGATGTGCAGGTTGCTACTGGCTTGAACACAGTACTGGGACTTGGCAGATGCAGCCACTGTTGGGCCCTTCCAGTATTGCATGGTGCAGAGGCTCATAGATTGCCACTACTGCAGCAGACTGGATGTCTCTGGCACAGCAAAGCTGGTGGCATCTCATACAAGGTACAAGTACTGTTGTACAGCAACTCCACAAGTTCTCAGTTTTTCAATACCTGGTGTTGACCTGTATTCCCTGCAGGTGTATGGCGAGAACATGGCCATTCTCGCTGGTGATGCCCTCCTGACATATGCCTTTGAGCACATAGCCCGCGACACCAAGGGTGTGTCTGCTGACCGTGTTGTGCGTGTTGTTGTTGAGCTGGCCCGTGCCTCGGGAGCAGAGGGGCTAGTTGGCGGGCAGGTGGTGGACATCCAGAGCGAAGACAAGGAGGTATGCTGGGTGGAGGTCAGCTGTTAATCATCTGCTAGTAAGATGGAGGTCATCAGGTCAAAGTCGGCAGATGCTGTTCAGGTCGTGCTCAGTGCCAATGTACAGACAAGGGTGTGGAGAATGCCCAGAGCACCAAGCTCAAGCTGCCTTCACAACTGCAGTGGGTTGTGTTGGCATTGAAAGCACCACTGGCAGCAGGCTGGTGGCTGAGACTAAGCGGGCTCTCTCACCTGAATGCGCTCAACCAGCAGCTTGTGTGACAGTGTGTGTTGCTTGTCTGGCATCAGCGAAGGATGGAACAGTAGCAGTATTGAATTGCCTGCCCTGGACTCGTGATGCAGGTTGGCCTTGACGTGTTGAAGTACATTCACGAGCATAAGACAGCAGCTCTGCTTGAGGCAGCTGTGGTGTGTGGTGCCATTGTTGGTGGTGCTGATGATGCAACAGTAGACAAGCTCAGACGCTATGCCCTCAACATTGGCCTTGCCTTCCAGGTAGGGGTGGGGAAAACCTTGTTCTTTGTTTCTGGGGTCCCAGCTTGGATCCTTGATACTGCTTCAACTGCACTAGCATCATTCTCACGTCTTACATGGTCCTGTAAGGCAGATATTCCCAAGCAGCACCATATGCCTTGAAGCAGCATCAGCTATCAGCCCCGGTCGTCAGCCTCACCTGGTGGGTTGTGCACCTGATTGAGGGTGTGTGCTGAATGCCTTCATCCAGGTCATTGATGACATCCTGGATGTCACTCAGACCACAGAGGTGCTGGGCAAGACTGCTGCCAAGGACCTAGCCACCAACAAGACCACATACCCCAAGCTGCTGGGCATTGAGAAGAGCCGAGAAGTTGCAGAGAACCTCATTGCCGAGGCAATCCAGCAGCTGGATGACTTTGAGCCAAGCAGGTCGGCACCGCTCATTGCGCTTGCCAAGTACATCGGCTATCGTCAGAACTAACGCTGGGCACTTGATAAACACAATTGTTAAAGCTGACTTGGGTCTTGGTCTTTGGGGCATGACGGGAAGCTGATGGAGCGCTCTGTGGCTGTCAGTGCCAGGGAGCAATCTTTCAATGACACAAGGCAGTGGTTGTTCTGGGGGTTCCGTCAGTAGCAGGGTGCAGGAGTGTTTTTGCAGCAGCTGGTTGGGTTTGGACCGAGGGAGGTTGTGTTGTTACCCGGGAATGACGCTGTTGGGTGTGCAATCCACAGGATGAGGGGAACTGCCTGCTGGGTGATTCCCTGGGCGGACAGACTGCGGTGCTGATATGCCACGAGAGTTGGAAATGCAGCGGTGTGTGTGGGACCATGCCTCAGATTGATAGCTGCACTGTTTGAAGACGTGTAATACGGCATCCCCAGCCTCCACCACAACCCTCAGCACCAACAGATTCAGAGCACTGGTATTGCTGAGAGTCTTGTGGGTTGCAGAGGTGCAGTACAGTGCTTTGTGCTGCAAAATCATGTTATTTTGGATCAGCGCATGAATCTTTTTGCAATGTACAACTTACTCTGTTTGCAGTAGGGGTCTGCAGTCTGGTCTCCTGCAATGTCTGATGTCCACAGAGTTGTGAGTGGCAGGTGACTGCTTCCAGGTCAGTTGACGATGGTTGGCCAGGCCGCATGCTTGCAGGCAGAGGATGGCGAAGCCAACGCAAGTTGCTGCTAATGCTCATCATCACTTAGTGACATCATCATGGAGCACCCCTGCTCCACTGTTATGCATCGGTGCTTGAGTTCCAATCAAGGTGAGGAGCAACTTGTTTAGTGCTCCTCTTTGCAGGACTGCCTGCATGAAGGGCTGATCATGAGTGCTTGGTCCAGCAGGGCCTGAAGAACAAACACGGCATAAAGCAGGTTGCATCATTGATTGAGTGTTTGTGTGTGGTTCTGAGAGTTCTGTGTTCTGTTCTGATCTGGAAAGTTCAGGCTGCTGATAGCTGCACTGCGGCACTTGTATGTCAAGCAGTAGGACCCTCGATTGCTGTCAGTAGCCTGGCCACCACATACTTGTGCAGCAGTTCTTGCTGTATCATCTGTGCTCATTCTGCCTGACACAGCAGTCAGTTTTATCTGTCACATACTATTGATGTGGTCTGTGAAATGCTGCAGCAGTGTTTGGGCATCATGCATGACTAGACTGGGCGTCCAGGCAGTCTTGTGCACAGAAAATGTTATGCAGTGGCAACACCGTCAATTGCTGTGTTGGTGCTGGCCCCTGGCTGCTGCTGAGGAGAGTTCTCTCTCAGAGTGTTGTTCTTCCTCTTTGAGCAAGCAGTCTGTGTTACAGAGCATGGTACTGGCTGCATTCCCAGATGGTTCAACAACCTGGGCAACTGCACTTGAGGCTTCCGGCATATGCCCATGCATGGGCGAGTGTTGCGATTGTGTCGAAAAGCATCTTCAGGTGGCTGCACCTTACAACAAGCATGATCTGTATGTGCTCTGAGAGGCTCTAGTAAAATCATTTTACGGCAATGGTTGCCCAAGGAAAGACGGGTAATCTCTTGGCCATGGGAGAAGTTTGGTGGCTCAGCGACACTGGCACAACAAGACCTTGGTTGTTGCAAAGATAATCAGCTGCTCTGTACGTGTGCTGCAAAGTAAAGGATGCTCCTCCAAGCAAAGCAGGCAACGAATCGCCATCAATGTTGCTGATCAGATGTATGCAGCAGCAGCTCATGAGCTGATCAGGTCTGCACACGGGCAACTTGCAGCACTGCTGGGGTCTTCAAGGCCTTAGCCAGGCTGAGCTCTTGGGCCTTGCAGCTACAGTCGTTCATTGTTCACTATTGTGCAAACAATACAAAGCGTCCATTGCTGAGATTCACCACTGCATCATTTGCTGTCAAAGATAATGGTCTAAAAGAGCGCATGCAGCATACTGATGTTTGATGCAGCAACCTCAAGAATTTTGCTGGCAGCTGTTGTAAGTTAATAGCAACACATCGCTGCTTTCAGTCTATGCAGGCAAAGACAACCGCAGCATTACGTGAGGCCAGCTATGCCATGGCTCTGGCAGACCATCACCACCCACCAATGCTCAAAGTGTTCAACAGTCTCTGAGACTCTCACAAGCATGCAGTCTGCTCCGGTGTAGTGTGGAGCAATCCACGTAACTAAATCACCCGGCAACCAAATTGGACGCTCAGAGACAGCATCAACACCTGCGACATAGCCAGCGACAATTGAGCGACAATTGGAGTGGTAACTGTCAATGCTGGCTGAGAGATGAGCACTTCACAAATCAAACAACCCTGCTGCTGACAACAACCAATCCACAGCATGTACATTTGCCTTGCACATAGTATTTCAATAGTACACAGTGTATCAGAACAAGCTCCCAGGCATCTAACACTTCCAAAGCCAACCCAATGGAGATGCATTGTGTGAAGTGGCCAGTAATAGTCACTAGTCAGTGACTGCAATTTTGGGTGCAAAACACCTGTTGCCTGCCTCCTCTCAACCCTACCCAATGCAGTGTGGCCAGCATGCAAAGGATTGTTGTTTGAAATGTGCACAGGACGACAGGAACCTTGAGCAGTGCCAACAAGGAGAGGATGAACTACAACAAAGCCCAACTTGGGCAGATGCTGTGCTACGCAGCCTCTGCCAATCTGCATTTGCCTCTTACTCTTTAGACGCGCCATCTATCACAGCAACCTGCAACATTCCAAGTGAGAAGACATACAGAATCCAGATCCAACATTACAGTCTGCTGTTGACACTGGACACCGCCAACATCCACACTGTAGATGTACCCAGCAGCAGGATGCAGTGCTGACCAGGAGCGCAATGAATGCGTTGCTCAACTCATTGATGGGTTCACACCTGACACATGCTGTCCATCATGGAGCTCAAATGCAACTCCTGATATCCCATGGTTGCCGCGATAGCTGAAGGGGAGCCCGAGCCAACCATACTGCTGCGGCGCTCCCTACCTCTGCCCAGCATCAGCTGCTGTAATGCAAGGGGTTCCGGCACCATGTGTCTGCAGGGGTACTGAGCACTGGCCCCACTTGCAGCAGGGGCAAGGTTCATTGCACTAAGGTGCTGTTGCAGCTGCTGCATCTTTGCCAGCTGCTGTGCTGCTGCCAACTGCAGCAGGTTGGGCCCAGGTGCTGCAACAGCTGATGAGCTTGGGAAGCTGCCAAAGGGCAGCGCCATTGGGTTCAGGTATGGCTGTTGCTGCTGTTGCTGCAAGGCATGGTTTGGGGGGACTCCAGAGTGGCTGCTTCGGTGGCCCACAGGGTTGAGTGTGCTGCCAGCACAATCCATGTGTCCAAGTGATGATACCCCCATGGGTGTCATGGATGACACCACTGCACCTGGCCTGTGCAGAAGTGTGTTGGGGTTGTGCATGGGAGGAGGAGGAGCCAGATACTGGAACATCTTGTTCACCTGATCTGCTACACACTGGCCATCTCGCTTGCGCTTGCTGTACTCGAGTTGCTCCTCTGCACTAAGGCTGGGAACAATGGAGGCTGCGACCTTGTCCATGGCTAAGCAGCGGATGGGTATTGCACGTAAATCCATGTTGCATGTGGGGCAGCAAGCCTTTTGCTGCAGTCTGGTGAACAGGCATGATCCACAGAAGAGGTGGCTGCAGCTCAGCAGCAGTGAACTCGCGACAGGGCCTCCGCAAAGACTACACGAGACATGGTCCAAGATTGTTTCGACAGGTACAGAATGGCTGGAGCTGCTTGACGAGGGAGTTGAGCATCTTGACGCTTGCCCCTGCAAACAGCGCAAACAAGCAGGCTTTGGCAGCAACACCAGCATCACGGGCAAATGTAATATGATGAGGCAACGGCAAAAGCAACAGGCCAAAGTTATTGTGTGCTCCCGCGAAAGACTTCCCCACCTTTTGCTGCTCCACAGCCCCACACGCCTGCTGTTGTGTTCCAGGTTCAGCATTCATTTGGTATTATGTGGGCTATGCTAGCAACGAGGTGCCAGATCAAGCTTTAAAATCTCAAATCAAGATCACCACTGTCAAGCAAGCATTAGCGGCAAATAACAAACGATATCGCATCACATTTGTTATTCGCAGATGACGAGTGCAGCTCAGCCCAAGCGGCTGCAGGTGGGCAGCACTTGTTTGGGAATTGGCGCGAGGGAGACGAATCGAATTCAACTTGTTTCAAGCTAGTTGTGTACACACATGGCGTGTGGCAGCCTGTATCTGTTCTTTTGGAATGACCTACTTTAATAATATACACACAAGGTATAGGGTCAACTGTCAATGGATGTGCCGTAGTGCCACGAATGGTTCGTACAGATTCGTAAACAAATGACTTCAACAAGTATCTTGAACAATTGTGTTGGGTTTCATGCACATTTCACCGGTTCGTGCATTCATGTGCAAGCACCGAAGGATACATGTCCTAATTGTTCGTGTTGCAGCCTCTGAGGAGGCTTTCGACCCATAGTTATGATCACATGACATGAATTCATGCTGTATTAGGCTGGTATACACAGCAGATGAAGCATCTGCAGAGCCATGAGCGGCATCACACTGGGTCACACTGTTGTGGCACCAGGACACACTGGTAGGTTGCATGCCGATCGGCCTCACGATGTCGCTATTAATCAAGGGTTCGTGAGGCTTGTCCAGCAAGTCTGTGCCAGGGTCGACATATCTATTTCACGAACCATTCGTGGCACTACGGCAGGTGCATGATTGCTCCCTGTGATTCGCAGGCTGTAAACAATAACTGTGCTTCAGCGGTGGGGCACTTAGGCGAGTGGGACGCCTACAGCAAGGGCAGCAGCAGGTTTGATGACCAAAATAAATTCATCCCCTTGCACTTACAACAACCACAGCCAACCGGCAAATGCGCCAACAGTTAAGCCCGCAACAAGGGAGAAAACCATCACATTCTCGACCAGCCCAGCATCCGAGGGTTGTACACTGACAGGTGCAAGGGTCATTAGTAAGGCGGTTATCAACCTGCAAAAGCAGTAAAAGCAGCTTTTCAGGCCCCATCATTTTTGTGTTATAGATTCTTCAGCACATTGCACAGTAGCACAAAGTATTGACCCCTGAGACAGCATGGTCAGCATGCACATTTTTGCACATGTTGTTGGTGCATGTCATAGTCATCATGCTGAGTATCCTTTCCTCATATCCTTACTGTCTGCACTGATTGGCCGCATGTTGTGTACTCTGTTGGCTACGTAGCCCATTGCCAAATGATCACAGGGCACCTCAGAGCAGTGACATTGATGCTACATTATGCTGGGACTATACACACGTTGCAAGGGTAGCAGTCTTGTAGCAAACACATGCAGAGTGCACAATGCTCCAAGCCTCAATCTGAAGCATTGCATATTCACAAGTACATGCAAACTCACCCATTGGTAAAACCTAGAGCAGTTGTCAGCACACCCATTACTCCTGGGCCAGTTGGTCCTGTGAACCTCCTAGCCACAACGAAGAGTGGTAACAGCACGACACCTCGAAGCAGTGTCAAGATCAGTAGCAACTGTGGTGCGGGCCTCATGCCACACAATGGAATGTTCTTGCCCAGAAAGTCGCTGATATTGAAGACGAAGATGAGGATGACAGGGTACCAGCTGCCCAATCTCTCACTCTGCAGCATCAGAAGCGGCACACAGTAGCAAGACATTGATGAGGGCCATGACATCGCATGCTACTCGCGTGGATTGCTTTTTAGGCAATAGATTTGTGGCTGCAGCAGTTAATCACAGCAGGTTCTAGGTTCATATACAGGTGGTGCAGTCAGACTGTACTTGCGGCAAGTGTTGTACTTGTTTCCTTGGGCCCACTAGCAACTCAATGGGATGGCTGTGTTGAGCTCTTGCTGTGCACAAGTCAAGTCGAACAAGTATGCCATGTGTTGAGCATTGGCATATGGTACCCTGCTGTGCTCCATGCTGCAGCTAGTGTCTGCTTTGATTGCAATCAGCCGGTGTTGGCAGAGCTATACTGCTGCATGTTGGCCCAACCCACCTGTGCATCTTCTGCCAGCACCCCGGGGAAAATGAACAGCGTCACGATATACAGCAAGAACATCGCCAATGCCAGGCGCCAGGTCTGTGCAGCAACATGCTGCCATGCCAGCCACCCCTCAGGCTGCTTGGTTGGGGTGGCAGCTGCATTTTCGGCTGCTGTTGTCTGGGTAACACTGGCTTGCTGCAGAATCTGAGGGGTGGCTGGTGTGCTGCTCTGGGAGTCCCCAATTGCAGTACTGATGTTGATGGGCATGTGTGGTGTATGTGTTGCAAAGAGTGCTTGAGTATGTCTACTTTCAGACCTGTTTCTAAGTACATGCTGATGGTCATCCAACATGGTCGAGTCAGGACCTAGCACTAGCAAACGCTGCAACAAAGTCAAGCAGGAGCATTGCACTTTCTGATGTGAGGTGATGATATGAGCAAGCATCAGCAATGCAATAAGCTGCACAACTCAAAGAGGAGGCAGTTGAGAATTACTTCATGCCTGCCGCTGCACAACCCTCTGGCCTGCAAGTTGGTTTGATAGCACCTGGGCACCTGTTTGTCAATAACATCACATCTTGGCGTGCTGTAAAATGTACTACGCATTAAGGACTGACCATGCTGGATTGTGTAATTAATTGCAGCACCACCCATCTGCCTTCTGCCTGGGCTGAATGAAAGAATCTGCAGGTGCGAGTCAGCACAACACCAGTGTACACAGATTGTTCATAGGCCCAGGCCGCACAAGTCACTCTTTGCAATACCTGGGCATCATCTCCATGCTCTTGATGGTCAAGGGGAGTATGATCGCCAACTGCTACACTGGACTGAGGGCCTAACTGGCAGCCAGCTACCGCTGCAGGCCGCACCCAACACACAAGCAAAACAGCGCGGGTTCAACACCCTAAATGCGAATGTTGTGCACCTCATGTGCATCTGCCAGGGTCTGCAGCTCATGCATGGGTACAGCGGCACACGGCAGGCAGCAGACCAGCGTGCACGGACTACAGCAACTGCAAGCCTGCATTCTGCACAGCAGTTCCAGAAGCAGCAGCACAACACAAGCGTGGGGCTTAGATGCACAGGAATCACAGTCCTGCTGCCATACCTGCCGCACTCTGGTGACGGTAGTGTTTGACCACTGATAGCCGGGGCAGTACTGCATAGTAGATGCACCAACAAAGCAAGCAGATGACCCCAGAGATGCCAAAGTATATCCCAGTGCTATGGCGCAGGCCCGCATGTGTGGCAGGTAGCGTTGCTTTGGTCAAGATCCGCAAGCAGCAGATAATCACACCAGATGAAGCCGTGCCTCCAACTACTGCCTGCAAAAAAGTGCAGCAGGTCAAATACACGAAGTGAGTGCAACGATGAACACAGATCCAGGGCAGGTACCACCAGGAGACAGCTGGAGGGGTAACTGTTCACAGAGCGTGCAGACTCATAAGTGATATTCACCATACTGCAGGCTTGCAAGCCAGCAAGCGTGTGAGACCAGTCTTCAGAGCACATATCACTCCAAGCACCTCAGGTCATTGTGGAGCTTTTATGCTGTATGACAGTTGTCTTGCTATCTAACAGGGCAGCACATGTCTTAATCTCACGTGTGTGTATACAGGTGGCAGTGCCGTCACATCGCTGAATATTGCCCCCTGGCTCAGGCCATCAAGCACACCCGTGAGCACCACAGACAGGACCAAAATCATCAGAGCCGAGTCTGGGCCACTGGGGCCATCTCCAACCAGGCACCAATCGACCTGCAGATCAGCAGGCAGAGACAACTTCACCAGGTATACTTGGTCATGTGTCCCTAGGACAATCCATTTGTTGCTGCATCAGCATCTTTCCAGAGTGAAGTTTAAGTCTCATGATAAAGTCTGGAAGATGGCATGCAACAACATTGTGCTTGGACTTTGTTCAATCATTGCAGCGAGAGCATATGCTGGTTGTACGTTGCATGTCTAAGGCCAGGTTGATCAAGACTTGCAGCCCTCCAGGCTTGACAGTGAGCGGATTGCAAGAAACGCACCAAGGGTACCACCAGCATGATCACGAAAAAACCAGCAAAGCTGGCCAGGATGCGCTGTTTGACAGCTACTTTGTTAAACTTCACCATCACGCCAAGAACAAGAAGACACGCTGGCAGATATGCCACAGTAAGCAGCCTGTCCACGTGGCGACCTGGGTAGACCAGCTCATAATAGTCTGCTGCTGTGATGAAGGCGTTCCAGGGTGCAAGGACTCCCGACCCCAAGAGAAAGTAGCAGGCGTAGGCAAGCGAGTTGTCATGGTCCTGCAGCAGGAACAGGCAGACGGCCAGCGTTTTGTGCGGACAGACTCCCCAGGTGCGCAACAGGTTGTGGCTTCACAAATGTGAGCATCTTGCAGTCCAAGAACAGTTGATACAAGCATGCTATATGCATGTCAGTGAGGAACTGACAGGACCCATCGAAAAAATTCATTGGCACAATCAACCCTCAAGCCAGAGAAATGACCGCAATACCATTGCAGCAGCGGTTTCCAGCCGTTATAGGACAGCAGCAAGAGGCAGGTGACCGGGGATGGCTTGGTACATCGCTACGATGCTGGCTCGACAATTTGAGTTGGTGTTTGCAATGTCTCTGGTCTGGGTTGGGTTGAGTGCCCTATGTGGGATGTTTCCAGTGCATTGGACACATCGCACGACCAAAAGTAGGTACCATGGCCTAGCGCGGATGGTGACTTCTGGCCAGCTTTTGGATAACAGACTTATGTCGCAGTGTAGTAAAACTCTCATACAAGCTGCGACTGTGGCTGTGGCTGGAACAAAGTTGCAAAATCGCAGGTTGTACCCGTCCGTGTGTCCCGAACGCAACTAATTCGTGTGGAGTGTTGTCCTTGCCAGGCGCGTTCCGGGTTGCAAACTGCAACAAAAACGCTAATCATCAGCTTGGCGGGCAGCTGAGATCAAACAGGGCACCTGCTTCTGCTGATGCTGTCATCAATGCATTAACTTTTGCTTCGATTCGGCGCATCGTGTCAGCGTTTGGTAGTGTAGTTTACACAACTGTCATTGGCCTGGAGGGCCTGGCTAATAGGTTATCCTCACGTTTACTGTTAGGCCATGTCTCGGTTCCTCCTCTCTGCTGCAACAGGCGTTGCCGACTTCCCACAATGGTACAGGAAATATATCCACACAGCACATGCACTGTTGGTGATGCTGTGCCTCAGCTGCATTCAGTGACCTGTTGTGCAGGTGGATGGATCTCGAGAACAACCCGGCTTTGCAGCAGTACGCGAACTATGGGCTGGGTGCAGCATATGGGCTCATAGCACTAGTTGCACTGGTAAGACTTCAAGCAGTGGTGCTCACTCTGCTGTCTGCTGTCCTCCCTCATGCATGAATCAGTTGTTGCTGGCCTGCTGCAGGTGCAACTGGTGCGCATACAGCTGCGTGTCCCAGAGTATGGCTGGACGACACAGAAAGTATTCCATCTGCTCAACGCTCTGGTGTGCTCATTACGGTGTGGAAGCTTCCTGTTCAGAGCACAAATGGAGCAGCTACACCCAGACGCTGTGCGACTAGTGCTGTTTGACCTCCCAGGTGACTTGGGACATCTGTTCCATCCAGCACTTGCAACAGGCACAGGCTCGATCGTAGCTCGTTACAGTTGACTTTGGAGTCCTGGAGCTGAAGCCAGTGCAGGAGTGTGTCTGTGATAGATACCCACAGCAGTTGCCGCCAATCTCTACTTTTCACAACCCCAGTCGTGGTCCTGGACCTGAATCATCTTCTATCATTCACGATCTTTGCAGGATTGCTGTTTTTCACCACCTATACCCTGCTGGTCCTTTTCTGGGCTGAGATTTATCACCAGGCCCGCAGTATGCCGACTGCATCATTGCGGCCAATCTTCATAGCCTTCAATGCACTGGTATACGCGTGCCAGGTGCGCACCACAATCTCCAGCATACCGCAGTGACGCAACAGCTGCAGCAGATTGAGTTTGTAGAACTCTGATATATCAGTATCAGCAATGGAAGGTGTTGAAGCCCTGAGCCAGCGTTGAAGCAGAGCCCATCATCAGCCCTGTACTAGTTAACAGTGGTTCTTTGCCGCCTCCTTCTGCTTGCCTCATCTGGCATGCTTGTTGCGCACCTTGAATGGTTGTTGATCTGATGCAGGGTGGCTTATGGGCGTATGAATCCATGGCTGACAGCGAGTCCTCAGAGCGAGTGAGCCACATCATATCAGCAGGCTTCCTGGCAGCAGTCAGCCTGTGTGCAGCTGTAGGCTTCGTGTTGTATGGTGGGCGCCTGTTTGTGATGTTGCAGCGCTTCCCCATTGAATCACGGGGCCGCAAGAAGAAGCTGAGGGAGGTTGGCATGGTCACATCCATCTGCGCAGCTTGTTTCAGTCTCAGGTGAGCAGCAGCCGTCAGCAGGGTGTAGCAAGGTGTGGCAAGGTGTGGCAACAGCTGGTGTAGCAGTAGATGTCCTTAAGCAAGACAGCAGCTACATGACCCCTGGCAGAGCAGTGTAACAACGGGCTCACTCTGAGCAGCACAGTATGTTCTACTGCTGTGTGTATCGAAAACTCCTGGTACAAACCGTGTGCTGGTCAGCAATCTGGCATAAGCGATGACTGGTGACCACAACAGCAGCAAGTGAAACGTACACACTAGCCTGCTTGTCTCATTGGCCCTTGTCACTGTCAACCCCCCTGCTGCTTGCGTCCTGTCTTGTGTTTCTGCTGCAGGGCCATCATGGTAGCCCTGAGCGCGGTGGATGTAGCAGACCTTGACTTGGATGTTATGGCCCACCCCATGCTGAACATCATCTACTACGCCCTAGTGGAGATCATACCCAGCGCATGGGTGCTTTTCATCCTGCGCAAGTTGCCGCCCAAGCGCACCAACCAGGGTTATCAATCCATTCCCACTCGCTGAAGCAGTGACTAGTGGCACACATCATGTCGCCTAAAGCAGCAGGGCTGGGCAGGGTGTTCGGTGTTGTGATGCCTGGGGATGGCTTCTGATGTGGCTGAGGAGTCCCAGGGCTGGCCACTATTAGAGGTGCTAGCATCATGCTGCTCAGTAACAGATTGTGCCTAGGTGGCTGTTCTGTGGGTTGGTATTAGAGGCTGTGCTCATGTTGCCAGCGTGCCATAGGTTGAAGAGCATGGCATTGGCAGTGCTGCTAGGTGGTACTGATCCACAGGTTTTGCTGCCGTGAGCTGGTCCTGCAGCTGACAATGACTTTTGTCAGGCTAATCAAACTTATTGGGGTGTTATTGGCAAGCGTCTCCATTGCACATAGAAGATGAAGCTGTTGTATTGTCGTATTTTGATGTTTGATGAACTGCTACAATAACATCATGATTGGTGGCAGATATTGCTGCAACATATCAAGGGACATGGCTTCATGTTGAGCATGTGCCTGCTCAATGGCTGTGCAATCATCTCTCATACGACAGCATGCTATGCCACCTAGCACAACACAGAGTCTGATGTGGCTGCTTAGAGCTTGAGCAAGGAAGCTATCTGTGTACACCTGGGGCAGGGGATAAAGCTGGTGTCTGGTCAACAAACATGCACAGTTTCTTCGTTCCTTGCCCTACCAGGGCCAGTGGCATTTGCTGCCAGTCTGCTATCTGCCCTTGGTGACAACATCGTTAGCTTGTAGTTGATAGGTTGTTGCACAACCTTTTACCACAACAGGGTGCTGGGCATGCTCAGTTAGTCCCTGTAGAAACGGAGTGTAGATGTCACAGCTGCTGCAAGCTGTGTGAGAAACCTGCAATGGCGTTGACCAGCATTCCCCCGCAACTGGCATACAGGTGTGGAACAGCCAACAATTTGCTTAGGCTCATGAACTACTCTTATGTCTGTTGCGTGTGTTGCAAGTGGCCGTCATCGGCAATGACCTGAGCTGTTGATTAAATTTGCTTTACTCAGATCAGAGGCTGTTTTGATTATGCTGCAATGCATCTCATGTACTGCCTCAGACTGATTATAATAAGCTGCAGCACACTGGCTGTGAAGTGACCATTGACCAAGCAGATACGAATAACTGCTGATATTGGCTCCTGAAGGATGTGCTGTATGCTGCATGCGCGTCTGGCTCTGCTGACAAATACACTGTGATTTAATCAGACCCAGACCCAACCATAGATGGTGCAAGTTACAGCAGCCCCACAACCCCACTGGGGACACGCAAGATGTCCACTCCCAACATGATGGCCTGACATAAGTACCATCATGCATGGACGTGCAGCAAAGCACACGCACTTGCTGCCTAATATAGGCCAACTGCTGCAACTGCAAATGACCAGCTGCTGCTCACAAGGCTGGCGTCCAACACTGTCAAAGCCTTTGCTCCAGACCATGGCAGTTGCTGACGCCAGCCAACACCCACCAATACCAGTCAAGCAATTCCAGACTCCAGTGCACCTGTCGACAGCTGCAACTGCATCTGCAGCCCAGCTGCTCCCTGCTGCTGCTGACAATGCTGCAATGCTCCTGTTGAAAATTGAGGCTGTGCTTATGCCTTGTAGCCACGGCTCTTTCTGCGACCACGAGCCTTCTCGAACTTGCGGCCTGTTGAGCGCACATATGGCTTTGTGGTGCTATGTGGCACACCTGGTGCAGGACCAAAGTGCTTGACTGCCTCGCGGTTGTTCTTGGGGCCGCGCAGCAGTACACAGTCCTTGCCTGTGGGGCGCTCCAGGGCCAGCTGGTCAAAAGTCAGGCACTCACCACCGGCCTGCAGGCACAACACAACAGGAAGGGGTTGAGCAGGTGTGAAATAGGTGCCGTGTGAGATGCTGCTGCAATAAGACCAAGTGATAGCCATGCTCCTGTGCAGTTTACCACGAAGCTGTCAAAACAAGCTACTGCCTGGTTTATCCACAATCTCTGCTGCTGGTGCTAGTGATGCTACTCTTGCTGTAGCCTCTGCTGGCCACAGGGATGCTGTCACTGCAAGGGTTGCGGCTGCAGCTTCTATACGTTGCAGTACTGCTATAAACTATACGCTGCAATACTGCTCAGATGCGTATCCTTGCTGCCACACTGGGTAGCATTCAACTTATCACCCTGCTGTTGCTGGTCCATCACTGAGTGCTGGTCCAGAGCTGAGCAGCTGCAATACATTGTGCGTCCGGAACGTTACTAACACTGTAATGTTGCAGAACAACTTAAGAGACAAGTCAATGTCGGCGTTAAGCAGCAGCAAGGTGAAGAAACAGCAGCACTGTCACTGCAGTCATTCGCAGCTGCTGCTGTGCTCGCCCAGTGCTGCTGTTGAAGCCATGTGCCTCCTGGGCACCAGTGTCCCACTTGCGAGACCATGGTTGATGCAGAGTCCGATCCTGCTGTGATGTGCCCACCCAGACGCCCTCTCCCTGATGGACTGCAGACTGCTGCAGGTGACATGCTGCAGAGAATATATTTAATCACCTACAACGCCTGCTGACAGCTCAACTAAGATTTGCACTACTCAATGGAACAAATCTGCTTCTAACTTTCGTGAAGCTCTGTCCACAATGTTTTGCTGCTGCAGAGAGCTGCTGCTGTCCTGCTTTGCTGTCATGATGGTCCCGAGTAACTGTACTTTGCAGACAGCCAGCTTGACAGCTGACAGCTGCAGCTGGTACGCACCTTGACAATGCGAGCACGTGCTGTTTCTGTGAAACGCAGGGCGCACACACGCAGCTTGGGCACCTCAAACAGACGGGCGTCATCTGTTACAGTGGCCACCAGCACAGCAATCTTGTCCTCCTGCACATGCACAACCACCGCACTAAGATCTATCACGGGGATACAACAGCTGCTAGCTGCGCAAGAGTGGCTAATGGCAGGCCTACGAAGCCTACCTTGCCGGCCATGAACTGAGCAAGCTTGGACAGAGACAGGGGAGGCCTGTTGATCTTGGACATAAACAGCCTCTTCAGCACAACTTTGTTGAAGTTGCTGTCTGTGCGCCTCACCAGGAAGCGGTAGAGCTGCAAGCAATAAGCATTGTGAGAACCAGCAAAAAAGATGGCTGAAAGCTCAACCAGGTGGTGCCTGTACACAGCAGCCCAGCGCGATGCAGAACAGCTCCAAACTAATGTCCTACCTTCACCAGTAGCTTGAGGTACACATTGTCGCTCTTGGGAGCGGTCCTGGCCGTCTTCTTGTTGCGGCCTCCCGCGATCAAGTCGATACCCATGGCTGCTTTTCTACCAAGAAGACCTCGCCAAAGGAGGAAAGAGAGAGATTCTCACGAATTCAGCGAGCTAATACGGAGAGCAGCCGTGTAAATATCATATACCCTGCCTGAACCCCCTATCTTGCTCATTGCTCAATCAGGCTTCATTGTGTCCTAACAATTTATTTATTTGCGTCATAGCACAATAATTCATTGCTGCGCTGCACAATATTTGCAGTTCTGCGCGACAAACGCTTTGACATCTGAGCTCGCGCCAGCACTGGCACCAGCTGAGCTCGCGCCAGGACCAACACTACCATAATCAACGTGATAGACAGGACAGTTGAGCTTGCACAAACGATTGCAGCCTCCACATACATAGCAACTTGGAATTGAGCAGCCTACTAAGAACAGACACTTGAGAGGGTTTTTGCGGTGCACACACGAGACATGAGCAGAAGACAAGACTTGACAAGCGGGGTCCACAAGAGCAGCTCATGCCTCTGCTATACAAGTTGACACCCTGTGGAATACTGGATCGAAGCATGGTTCGTTGGTTAGGCTCCAGGCCCCATTGGCACTGTAAGCCAGCCTCAGCAATGTGAGGCCCATGCATACTCTTGGCTGCAGACCTAATCTTAGGCATGCTTGGTGAAACTTGTGTGTTGTGCCGGCGACATGCCAATGCAGTCAGTTGTCGTGCAGACAAGCAGCAGCTGCTGTCGCTGCATGCAAGTAGTGGACTTGTGTAGGCAGCTGAGGCGTCATCGAATTTGCAATGTATTTCTTCTGTACAACCCATTGCCGCTTGGCACTAAGCTACAGATGCCAAGGCTGTGCTCCCAGCAGCCTCAGCAGTGCAGTAAACACAGCTAATGGGTTGCAAGGTTTCCTACGGCTTGTTCGCAAGCGCTTTGTGAGGCAATTCAGGACTTGTCGATCCAGGACGTGACAGCATCATCCACTGCACTCTTTGGGCTGTTGCTGCAGCCTGCTGCCCAGGTTGTTGGATTCATGGAAGGTAGGTGGTTTGGCTGGTTCTCAGTCCTCATCCCAGTCATTGGACTCGCCCGCTGGCTGGAAGTCTGCCTGCTTGTCATACAGATACCCTGGTTGCCCTGGTTGCAGTATGTTCTGTTTGTACTTCTTGTCCATTGCAGCCTGGATAGCATCAGCAGCAGCAGCAGTGCAAAGGCAGTGCAGTCAGTCACGTATCCCCACGATGGTCTGCAGGCATGCAGTAAACAGTGAGCCCATGTGCACGTTCTGTGCCTTGATATCTGCCATGCGCACTGCACTCATTCAGGAGGTGCTTCTGCATGCATGCCATGGCAGCTGCCTCATTTGCTGCAGCTGAGCAGGCAGCACCTAAACAGCTATTCATCAGCAGTGCATGCCAACATGATATATCTATAAACCAGCATAAGACACGAGTGTGTTTTGAGCGGCATCATGTGTGAGTGCAAGTGTTAAGCTGCAAGAGCCAGAAACCTCTACCCCCAAGCTGCTCACCTTGGCCAGTTTGAGCTCGTACTCTGTGGCCTTATTCAGGTCCATGGTTTCAGCTACAAGGAAGTCTGCTTCAAGGGTTACACAGCCATCTGGGTCATCGTGGTTATCAGCAGAACTTCTACCCTCAGATGCCACCCTGGATGTCATGGTTGCTGCTGTGCCACTGCCAGCACAGGCTGTGGCAGCAACTGCGCAGCAACCAACAGCTTGGGGCATCACTGGCTGTTGCTGTGACGACTTGTTCATGCTGCGCACAGCACTCACATCCACCTCATCCAACTCCGCCTGGATGTCAGAGAGTGCACTGAGCAGATCATGTCGCACTTTCCTGCTGTCTGCTGGGAGGAGCTGCTGCTGCAGGGGTTTGCAGGGTCCGCTCCATTGCTGCGGCTGAGCGATGCAGGGCGCAGCAGAGTCATCAGCTCCTCTGGCTGATGCCCGTTGATGTCGCTGTTGTTGGCTGATGCCACGATCTTTGTTGTCAAAATCCCACCCTGGGGCATGCGAACCCAGGTGTGGTGGGGTGCCAACCTGGGCACAAGCTCTGCCAGAGTGCGAAGAGCCATGCTCTGCACTGGCTTGTCGGTACCCCGATCCTAGATGCTTGCTGCACTGCTGCTCCTGTGGAGTTGCCTGGCTGCAGCTATCCAGTCCATCAACACGACCACAGCCACTGCTCTGCCATGTGTGAGAACCCTTGTTTGTGCTGCTTTTCTGGGTCCTAGGCTCGTGTATGCTCAGCAGTAGTTGAGCAAGAAGGCCTTGAATCTGCTGCCTATTGATTGAACTCTGGTGTAAGTTCTGGGGAAAGCCTTTGATAACCTGCAATTGTGGCAATGGTCGAACAGCAGAGCAACTTCAAGTTGCCATGGGCCATGGGCCTGCTGCATACACCGTGTGTCACATTGCAGCTGCAGTCTGCACAGAGAACGCCTGCTACAGAATATGTTACATGATGCAAGAAATCCTTGCTGCAGCACTCGCCTTGTCTGTGAGGTTGTTCAGGTCACTGCTGTTCTTACAGCTGTTGTACTTGCCGCAGACATTCGACAGTTTCACCTGCACGGCCAGAAAAGTAGTGGCGCACAGTTTAAATCTATGTTATAAACCGAGGTTTACGTGTTCCAGGCCCTGCTAGGGGTTCTCTTCAGCTGTAACTAGTCTTATTGAGCAAGCTCACCGCTCGCACTCTACTGAGCTTGCTGTCAGCTGAACTGTACTCTAAGAAAATGGTTGGTGGTTGAAACTTTATTGCAAGCCTCTTAGCAACAACAGGTTCAGACATTCATCACACACTGCTAGTTCCGGACACAGCAGCGGGTCCACGCCAGAGTACACGAACTTGCACATTATAAGACCACACCGCTATTTGCGCACATAATAGTTTTTTTCCTGCTGTTGAAGCTGTGGCTTGTTGAGCTGCACCCAAGTGTGTCCTGTCAGATATATTTTGACAAAGACATGCAGTCCTCAATGAGACATCCACTGCCTGATGGATATATTCTCACCCTAAAAATTAATTATACCATTATATATGGCATTGGGTCGAGCCAAATGGTTTACTGATATAGGAAGTATCATTCTCTTGGAGGGGCAATACGGGATGAAAAGCAAGCTGCGCAGAGGCCATCCGCCGCTGATACGGGTGATGGACATGTCATAGCTGTATGAAGGCTGACATCCGTTGTTAAAACCGCCAAATCAACAATGTTGCCTCCGGTTCGGCAGAGTGGTTCTGCATTTGCGGCTATGCAGCTGTTGAACATGCATAAAACCACGACTTCTCCAGCATTCAATCTAGAACATTGACATTATGATAGCCAATGACAATGTAGAAGGAAAAAAGGCACGAAGAGACATGAACAATGTATGCAGCATATCCCTGCTGAATGTGCTGCGAGCTGGCTGGCGAGGAGGTCTGACGTGCTCATGCGGCTGCCAGCTCAGGTTGAGCTGGTAGCCCTGGCTCATGGGTGTCGTGATGACAGCAACCGCGGTGATTCCATATTGACTCCTACTGCCTTGAATTGTATCGCTTGCACCTGTACCAGCTGGTGGTGGTGGTGGTCTTGCAGCCTTTGCCCCTCCTGAAACGCCAGCGTCCAGTGGCTTGCCGCCAACGTGCCTGGTTGGTCTGCTGCTGCTGCTGCTGTTATCCTCACTCAGCAAGCCAGCTGGGAGAGCATTACTGGGTTCCTTTGCTGCTACAGCAGGATGTGCATTAGCTGCTCCCAGCAACACTCTGCACCCTGCAGTGCAACCGTGCAGTGGGTTACACCATGGCAGACGACCCCAAATACAAAAACAGCATACGGAGACAAAGTTGATTGTGGTTGCTGAACATCTTCCTTTTCAAAGCGTGCTGGTCTGTACCATGCCGTACAACAAGCGCTAATGATCTGAGCAACGTGACATCCACATGGCAATGCTGATGAGGGGTGCTGCACCCAACACATTCATATGAGGCCACTTGCTGTGGTTGATTGCTTCAACCAGAGGTTGGCAGCCGCCGCGGAGGCCAATGAACGCAATCTTCACAAGAACATGATGCCCGGGCGTTAGTAAACATACACAATCAGGCATCATGCTGCTGCATGATCCGCTGGAGGCTCAAATGGATGCTGCACCTGCTTATTGTTGTCTTCATCACCAGCAGCTACAGCTCCCAGCTTGCAGTCTGTTTCAGTGCAACCTGACACGTACATGGTTGGAGCAGCTCCTGCAGAGGTGCATCCAGAGATTCACATGGTGTGTGAGCTGCAGAGAGCAGCAGCAGTAGATATCCAGTGCAATGTTGCTTGTGGAAGGGTCGCTGCAGCCCAGCAGTTCATGCTGCAAACAGATGCAAGGACACCCAGCACATCGCACAGCTGCAGTTTGTCACATGATCATCGTGTTGTGTATGTATGTGTGGCAACCTGCATTTGGCGGTTCCTGAAAGCAGCAACTTTACGACAGCACCAGACAATTGGTTGCTTACCTGCATGGCACAATAATTTCTTGATCCGATAGGCCTAAGTCAGTCTCAAACAGCACATACCGGTCCCCACATCTGCAAGGATAGCTGTACACCTGCTGCAGCTGCTGGACATGTTGGTCTACTTGTTGACATTCATGCTGCTCCACCAGCTCATGCTGAGGCAGTTGGCTTTGCTGACAGCTGGTGTGTGTGACATCTGTTGCCATGTCCATGTCTTCAAGGTCAATCTCGTCATGCAACACCACCGTAGCTTTCAATTCTACTTGACTGAGCTGATGGTCATAGAGTGCACGGCATCTGTCATCACGGAGGACCTGCCAGGGGAAGTATTCACAGCAGGTGAGTGCCACCATCACAGGGCACCTTCATGACAGTGCGTGTAATACCGGTTTGTGTCAAGTTGACACAAGATCAGCGGTGTGCTGCATCATCGTCTTCTTACCTGCCACGCCTGCTGCAAGGCCTGAAAGCTATCTTGACTTTTCTGACCAGCCTTATCCGGATGTACAGCCAGCACTAACCGCTGGTAAGCTGTCTTGATGACATCAGCTGTGGCATCCCTGGCAACCCCAAGCACCTCGTAGTGAGTCAAGCCTTGTGCCATCAACGAGCTCTATCAAAGTACCAGGACAATGAATGGCACTCAACCTAATCAAGATTGCTAAGGCTCAAAGTAATGCTGCCGTGGTGTCGAGTGTACTGGTACTGCTGCAGCAGAGGTGGCAGGATGAACACGCAAGACGCTAGTTACAATGAACGCATGTGTTACCGCATCGATGCAGGCTGGATCTTGACGACTTGTGTGCGGCCGGCCGTTGCTATGACAAATGACACACAGCGACATTCGTGCTGCAGGAGACCCCGGTACAGCTTCAATACTGCGGCATAGCTTTTGAATACACTCAAGGCACTCGTGATGTTTTTTTTCCTGCAGCTGTGCTCGATTGCCAGTATTGGTACGGGACAACGCGGGACCTGAGTTGCCTTTTGCAGACCACTTGCAGCTGGGCCATTGCTTGATTTTTTGGGTCTCTTAAGTACCAGATTGACTACACGTTGATGGAGCAAGTTGAAGCCGACCCATCTGTCCATGAGCCAATGGCGGATGAAACAGTCAGCAGCAGCTTGCCTCCTGCAGATGATACAGTAGACACCAGCAGACAGAACCAGCCACATCGCTGGATACGCATCACAGTTGCTACTATCAAATCACTTCTGCTTCTGGAGCTAGCTAAAATAGTGCTGGGACCACTGGCAAGAGCTGGCAGCAGCGGACGGCAGAAGGCTGCTGTGGAAGAAGACAGTGACTCCGACCTGGACCCAGCAGATGTGTTGATGGACTACTTGACTGGAAAAACAGGTGTGCTTAAGCACATTCACGGACAGCTGACAGCTGCATTGGTATCGGTTGACCCTCTGGCATTGGTTAGGTTTTTGGGGGGGGGAGCAGTAGTGCAGCTGTTGTAGGTTTTTTGCAGCAGCGGTATGACAGCACATGCAGTGAGGGATGATAAAATTGCATTCAGCTTCTGTGTGGTCTGCCATGCTGTATCTTTCTAGTGGGCCTTTCCTTAAGGCTGCAGCCGGGTGCAAAGTGTTGCTAGGCAGCAGTAATGGTGCAGTGTTACTGTTGTCGTTTGGGAGGTGGGGATGGAGCAGGTTGAACACCCTACCAGGCATCAGCAGTCTGCGGTGCTCAAGAGGTCTGCACTGCGCATGTACCAGCAGCGTTTGCAGCAGTGTGTAGCGACTGACCCCCCTCCCTGTGTAACAACCCCTAAATGGAAAAAAAATGTGGGAAGTCACTCGGTGCAGTCTGCATTGAAAATAATCTTCTGTGCAGCATACTGAAGAAGTTCAATGTGCGCATTGCACAGATGGCACATAAAAGGAATGTGCCATCATGCAACACAATGGTTTTTGGATCACCTGATAACCCTGGGGTTGCCGTACTCTGCCTTAGGAGTGATAGGGCTCCCACCAAGCCCAGTGCCTGTCATGCTCGCTTGTGCCATTGATACAGCCGTTGTATGAAGTTGAGGTGACTGCAAACCAGGGCCTAGTCTTGCTTCTTAATCCTGCACATGTATACATACACCTTGAGCCCTGCTGGGTCTTGCTTGTTGCAGGTCTTGCTGCTGTGCAAATGTTGCGCAACGATCAGCTGCAGGCAGCAGTTGACAACCTTATCACAGATGACTTTGAGGAGCTGGGAGTGTCTGACAGGGGGGCAGAGATCAGGAAGATTGTAGAGGAAATCATCGAGGTAACTGCTTGGTGGCAGCTGCAGTAATGTGTCTGCAGGCTGACTCCTGGCTATTGGTGCCAGGCAACCCTGCCAGTGTGTGACAAACCACATAAGGGATGCAGAGGGCATGCTTCAGCCCTCTGAGCATTCAACGTGCTGCACCGACCGCCGTTGTCCCACAAGGGCACTGTGCAGCAGTGTTGTCAACTGTTTGCTGCATTTCCTCTGATCTAAAAGTGTGAATAATTGGCCTTGCATCCTGCTGAGTGTGTTAACACACAGCAACGTTGCTGCTGTTATTTGCCTCCCTGCTACTGCTGCAGGCGCGTGAGAAGGGCATACCCGCCACCCCTATAGAGCGGCAGCAGAGAGTAGGTTTAGGTAGAGTTGGACCACTGAAATTCAGGAGCACAAAGCAGAGTCTGGCACGTGCTGTTGCAGCGGACAGCGAGGCTGCTGAGCAGGATGCAAAGAGTGCAGGGGAAGCAGGGCAAGCAGCAGCCTCACCTCCAGCAGCAGCTGTGGGTGATGCTGGCCATGTCGATCAAAAGCGATAACTTTACCGTCAGTGGTCAGCTGTCGGTTGCTGCTGCAGCCAAGCACTGGCTGGGGAAGGTGTTGCAGCTGACTGCCAGTCAGCATCCACATGGATGCATCATGGAATTGGCCAGTGTTTTCTTGGTCGATTGGCCAGCCACCTGATGAGCAGGCCGCATCATGATCACCAGCAAGATGCTGAAGGCCCTGATATGGCATCTGCCATGCTGCACCATGCACAAAACCTTTGCAATGCTGGTGCAATAGATCACTTGCCACTGCTGACTGAAGATACGTCACAAAACACGCTGCTTTGTTGATGTTGCCTGAGACAATCCGACTCATCTTCATCAGATTTCTTATGTGAGGAGCACCGGGTGGCCACCTCCATCCATGGACAGTGAAATGTGATTAGAGCTTGCCAATGGCATCATGTCAACCAAATGCTCTGTCCTGTGGAACATCCAGAGCATCAGCCACAGTTGGCTCTCTGCAGCATGCCTGTGGCAGGCAACCTCTGGACTGTTGCACTCACTGACCTACGAGTCGGAGGCCGTCTAGGTAACTGATCAGATACACTTACACAATTACAACTGTAAACTGAAACCTGAATCCCTCACTCGATGACAGCCAGGCAAGCATTGATGATCCCTGATGCGGACACCTCGGAGGTGTCACCACGCCACATGGCATGCACCAGTCCGACGACCGGATGTTGTGCCAGATGACCCAATACAGCATGCTTATGCGCTCAAAGCAGCATTAAGCATAATATTGGCAGACTCCTTCTTGCTGCAGAAAGATATTCTTGACAGTACATAATCAGTGTCCAATGTGGCAGAAGACTATGCATCCCTGGTGGTTCAGCAGGCAAAATACCCTCGGCAACCGCCTGGACTATTGACTGCCATCAGTATGACACAGACATCTCATCCACCATTCACACTGCCAACACTGCTTGTCCCACCAAGCATAGTCTTGCGTAATGGGCAAACTTGCTGTACTTGTGCGGATGCAACAGTCAGCAGCATTTGCTCACACTGCACACCACCCAGGATATGTCAATCTAATGCACTGTTATGTTCTGCTGCCCTGCCCTGCTTCAAAGTATTATAGGGCTGATTGTGCTGCTGGTGCTGGTGCTACTGGAGGCTGCGGTCTGTGTGGCATTGGCTTCATGTACGTGTTGAAGAGGCCCATGCCGGCAAACCTACAGCGCAACAAATGATGCACGGGGCATAATGCCCATGCAGATTGAACAACCAGCACAGTGTTGGGTAGCAATTTGTAAAAATCACAGAAGAAACAGTATCGTCACTGTATCACGCATTGTGGCCCTGTTGTAAAGCAGATGTGGCAACTGCGGTCATGGCTTGGTCCATTTCACAGCTCTGTGCATTAAGCCCCAACTCAACACCACATGGGACTTCAACAGCATATGCTGCTGCAGCCTTATGAGTTGATGGCTGGTAGATCAAGGGCAAACATGGGTTGTAGGACAGGATGCACTAGGGGAACTTTCTAGGCAGGGGCACTGCAGCCCTTCACTATGCTTCTAAACACTGTAGTAGCATCATTCATGCACACTACTTACGTTATTGACATCATCACTTGCTTGTAATCAGTTGCATCCGTTGGTAGGTGTGTGACGGCCGCCATACCCACAAAGATTGCCACCCAGGCAAGTAACTTGGCCTGTGTGAAGATGCAGCGTGTGCCATGATACACGTGGGAGGCTGCAACAAGACTCGGAGACATGTTCAGCAGCTGCTGCATAGCATACGAGGTTCACAGTAGCATCAATGCTATTGATGATGTTGCTGGTGGTACAATGCCCAAACCTGCTGTCATTTTGGCTTCCTCGGCTCTTGCATGGCTGCCTGCTGACTACTGCTCTGGGCTGCAGAAGACCGTATGGACCTCCATAACCTGCTTTGATTCGATGCTATGCTTCCTGCAATGTCTGCGTTGCACTCACCCTTAGCATCATGCCGCCCATGCCCAATATGAGGCCGATCAAAGCCAGGATTGAAGGAGGATCATCAGTAGCTGCTGCTTTCCTGTATTGCTTCACCTCCTGGGGCCGTCTAGGATCCCCAAGGGTTGCCGCCTGTGCACAACAGATTTGTTAGCACTCGCAGCATCTGAAGGCTTCACATCGTCAGAGCTGCTGCGGGGCCCCTTTGGGTCCTGTACAGCCATCCCACCTTGCTGGCCATAGGGTACTACACGTGCAGCGCGCACAGCGGTGATTGTTCCAGAAATCGGGATGGTAATCCTTTTATCAGCAGTTTTTATACAATGACAGCTGTATCAAAGAGGTGTTGGGGCGCTGGTGCTGATGTTCTACACATAGAGGCAACAGAAGCTCAGGCCTGCATCTACCTTCCCCAGGGCGCCCAGAACCTGGTAGCTTCGCAGCAGCTCCAACTACCATACAGACGCATGTGCGAAATATCAGCGGTTGCAGGGCGCAACTCGTTGGTGTAGCCACGTGATCAGACTGTTACACTCCGCTCAAGGTGTGACGAACCGACACAATCCCTTTCGCACGGGTTTCTGCACATGTGACTGCAGGGAGTGGCTTGTGATGCCACTAGTCTTGAAATGGGGTTCTCTCCCTTTGTCCCCTACTGCCGCTTCTCACTTTTGTTTCCTCACTGTTGGGTGCCAGTTGCTCGACTGCGTTGTCATGCATGTACAGCAGAAGTCACAATTATTCAAGCTAGGTCCAAATATATCGGTACCACCTCGACCTCAATGCAAGGCTCACCGGCAGAGGCTACCCAAGGCCTACAGCAGTGACAGCAGCTATGCTCCTGGCTCTACATCTGGCGAGTCCCAGGTTTGCAATTTGCAGCTGCAACGAAAATTTGTAAGGGTAACATGACCAAACGTTGAGATTTATTTAAGGGTTTTCAACATGCTCATGCAGGACCTGATTGGCGGCATGCTAGACATCTGCATATCCACTTGCAGTCGAGTGGCAGAGTCAGCAGTTAGCCGGGTGGCAGACGCAGTACAGAGTATAGCTCCACCTGATGCACCAAGACATAAGGTGAGAACGGTCTTGCAGCATTTTCTTGTGTAGCGTAGGAAGGCACAACTGGTTCAAACGGAAGGCTCTGTGATACACGACACATGCTCAACAACAACAGCAGCAGTCTCGCATTGTATGAACTGCAGGTAAAGTCCATTTGACTGATGCAGCACAACAGTGTGCTGTCTCAGCAGAACTATGCATGAGACGAGCATATGCTGACTGAAGTGCTGCAGATGCAGATGCAGCCTTGTTGTGAGCATTTGCAGCAGCATGTTGACAGTGAGGGGGCTGATGTTCCTTGCAGATTGAGGTCAGTGTCAAAGGAGCTCTGTGTCTGTTGGTTCTGGGCCTGCTGAAGGGAGTGATCAATGTAAGCGTTGTACACATCGCACTGTGGTTGTGGGAGCATCTTCTGGCGTAGATGCTCCTCTGCCTGCTATGAGCCTGCTGCCAGGTACAACCACCAACTGATGCTCAGCACCTGGATCTCTGATCCATCATGGCATACACACAATGGAGGAAGCTGAAAAGTCAAAATCCTCTTGCTTACAACAAGTTCAGCCCTCATATCAGCTGCTTTAACGCTATGAGAAATCTGATGCTGACTGGATACAGAACTGAATAACAGTTGAGATCCAGCAGCCCAGGTTGATGATGAAGGGGTTTTTATCACTTCTTGGCAGGAAAGCAGGCAGGTAGTGTCCTCAATGTAACAAACAGCATGCTGTACTGCTGCTGCTGACCGTAATGAGTTGCAGTTTGTACTTCTTGTTGGCAGCATTGGCCTGGCAGTTTACACTGCTACTCAGGTGTTTGGATGGAATGCAGTGGTGCTGGGACAAGGCGCATATGCAGGTATGCAGTCATAGTGGCTTGGCAGATACACCACAGCCGATAGGTACTGTATAGGGCTTGGCAGATACACCACAGCCGATAGGTAGCTTGTTGTCTGTAGCCACCCTTAGGATGTAGTGACCAAGTGATTGTTGTGGCTATATGTCCTTGTGCAGCAGCTCAACATCCACAAAGGTCCGTATCGGCGGTACGACCTATTGCCTAGCGCTGCCACCACGCCTCAAACGGTCTGCATGTATGAATTTCCACCTTTCATGCATTGTCACTGCTGTGTGGTCTGCAAGCATCAGCTGCCTCTATTTGTGAAAACAATTTGTTACAGATATGCCCTTCAAGTTGTTTCTATTAATGATGCAGGCCCAGCAAAGCAGAGACCCCAGCAGCAAAGGCAGCAAGTATACAAGGAGCAGTACCAGCAGCACTATACAGGACCAGCAGCAGCTGCATCTAGAGGAGGGTACCAGGCCGGTCAGTCTCATCCAAGGTGGCAGCAACAAAGTGGGTGGCAACAGCAGGGCCAGTGGAACCCCTGGCCGGTGCCCGACCAGGCTGATGTAGTCGATGTCACTAGAGGCACACCCAAGTAGCTGTTGCTAGGCGGCTTGGCCGAGTGTTGAACACTCTAGGACGTTTACCAACCTTGCGCCCCCCGCCGGGAAAGGTTAATTTGGCCTTGGAGCGCTGTGTGTTCCTGAAAACCTAGCTTGCTAGAAGTTGGGGTGGGCCGCAAGGTCCGACCTTCGGAAGAACGCACCATCACCTACTTACACTGAAGTGATGCATCGGAAAACTGGCGGCTGTATGTGATTGCAAGCACTATGTTGGAAACAACGATGATGATCAGGCGGCTGTCAGCAGCGACCGGGCCATCGAAGTTCGCTGGGGGGTTTGCTTGCATAATCGTCGTGATCGGACCATGACGGCAGCGTCATGTCATGTGTAGTACGTGAGCAGCAGCCAGTTATGAACAAGGCGGTCGGCAGATGCTTCTGACTCAGGAGGTCGGACCTCCTGCATCGGTCGTTGCAGATGTGCAAGCTATTCAGCGCCATGTACTACCAATATGAAGTGGTCCATAATAGTAGATTAATTGTGGCAGGCATGCTTGCACGGCATGACTCTTAGTCACTAAGGTTCTGGTCCAGAACGATCTAGGAGGCTCATTGCCAAACGGCGGCCCGAGACAAAATCAATTACAAGCCCAGCTGGAGACAGCTAGGGTTCAAGGCTGCTGTACGTCTTAGCTGTTTCTGGCCCAGATACAAGTTTTCAGAATGCTCTACTTCACTCTAAGAGCCTTGTGGGTACATGACAACATATTGGCAGCCTGCTGAGTGCCAGAGGTCTGGTCAATGCCCTAGTACTTGAGAAAGCAGAGGGTATGGCCCTATGTTGACAAAACATGGCCAGTAGCCAACCTAGGATGACCACATGGTCACCAAATGGGGCACAGGCTGCTGCAGTCTCTGTTGCCATCTGTCGCCGCTGATTGAATTCAGGCCAGCCTGACATCCCACCTGGACCTGTTGCACTGCTGCTGCCATATTCAGGTGGTGGTGGCGGTGGCCAACCCCAAGGGTGGATGGGCATGGGTGGCATGTAGTAAGGTGGGTACGGGTGAGGGGGATAGCTGCTGCTGTGAAAACTGTAGCCGTACTGCCAGTGTGGGTAAGCTGGGCCCGGCTGATGGGAAACTGGGTGTCCTTCTGAGGGTGGTCTGACATGCCAGGGGTGATATGGGTATGCAGGTGGTCCAGCTGTGGGCAACAGCTGGTTGGGCAGTGGGTATGCTTGTGCAGTTGGTCCAGCTGCGGGCAGTGGCTGGTTGGGTGGTGGATATGCTTGTGCAATTGGTCCTGTTGTGGGCAATATATGGTTGGGTGGATGGTATGCTTGTGCAGTTGGTACTGTTGTGGGCAATGGCTGGTAGGGGGGCTGGTACGCTTGTGCAACTGGCCCTGTTATGGGGAACATCTGGTTTGGTGGCTGTTGTGCTGCTCCAGGTGTCTTTTTTGGGTACAATTCATCACCCTGCCTATCATCAGTGTCGACAGCCAGTAGTCCTGCAGTACTCTTGGCTGCAACTGCTGCTGTGGCTGTTCCCAAATTGCCTGCTCAGATAGTGAACCTATAGCAAGGCTGTGCGTTTGCTGCTGCTGTTGCTGTTCCTGTGACTGTGATTGCAAGGTGCACTGTTGCAGTTGCCCTGGACTATCTGTGCTGGAGCTTGCCCTAACCCTGCTGCCTGGTTTCTGTTTGCTGCTTGTCAATATGTAGGACTGTTTAGGGGGCTGCTTCAGGGCTGCAAGTGCTTGCTGCACGGCACCAGGCCCTGCAAACCAGGCCTCCGTGGCTCTCCCTGCCGCTGCTGCTGGGCCCCCAAACATGCCCCAGCGGCTGCTGGCAAGGACTACGGAACTTAGCTGCGAGCTGGTCTGCTTGTAGAGTTGGCTTGCTACTTGAAGGGTATCCTTTGGGACTTGCTGCAAGGCGTCTGAAGCTGCTGGAACTGTAAAAAGTCTAGCTGTTTGAGACAGGGCAGTCCTCAACCAGCGACTCAGCCTTCCGCCACATATTTGGCTGGATACTGCTCAAGGACTGGATGGTTGCTTTGAACAGGCCCTGGCTCAAGTGAGGATCAGGACCCTCCTGGTAAAGTGTCTGGGCCATCTCTAGTACAGTGTGCTGGCCTACGGTCAGTGCTTGCAACTGTTGGCAGCCTGCACAAACCCATTAATCCTCTTCTGGAATGGTGGCCAGCCCAAAGCATTTCAAGTGGAAACCCTGCTGGCAGCCTTCGCATATCAGCATGGTGTCTGGGCTGTCCTGTCTCCCACATACTATACATGAAGTCTTGTCCGCTTCTGAAATGGGGCGCGGGGCCGATGGCAGGATTGCTATGGTCAATGGGTAACTTATATATATATATATGAAGTCTCTGGGTCTATTGGGGTCTCACTAGGGCCACCTAAGCCTGTCATGTACCTCCTGCAGCAGCAGCAGTTGGCAGCCAGGTCATGGCTTTCAAGTCACTGGCCTATAGGCCATTGTGTTAGATATTAATTGGTTCTCAAGGAGTGCAACAGCCCCCTTGCATGTGGCTGTGCAGCATTGCTATCGCCATTGTTGTGCCAACGGAAGCATCGTCGCAGCATTGCGTCGGCTGCACTCGGTGGCAACTGCGTACTGTTGCTTTGAACTCAAACAGCTCACTTCTAAAAGTTGAAGGCAACATGTAAGCAGTTTACGCTGCTAACGCGAGGCAAAGCGGAGTACAATTGCGCGCTAGGCCGTGCACGATCAGGAGATGTTGCGGACTTGAGCTCATTCAGCGTTGTGAAAACAGCCTTCTGATTCATTGCAAGGCGAATTGCACCGTTTGTGGGAGTTGCCAGGGTTTTGTCTCCAGCTTGGCGCGTGCTAGCGTTCATTGACTCATGGTGATACTTACCTTAAGAACGAAATCACGAGGGCCACGCGCTGTGGCCGTCCCGGAGAAAGAGGGGTTGGCCACGACCCCGTCGCACTCCAGCTGAAGGGTACCGGTACAGTGTGTACACATGTGCCGCGTGCCTAGGCACGTGCCTAGCTGCCTTGAGCAAACTGTTGCGCAGCAGTCGGGGTCCTAGCTCGCATGCGGGTGACAGCTCACCGAAGCAACTACAATGGTGGCCCCCTGCACATCACATGATTCAATCAAGGCTTCACTCCGTGGTCAGCCGTTGCGCAACAGCATGCCATGGGCAGTGACACAGCTGATGCATGAGGTGCCGCCCGCAAGCTTGCTTATTAAGCCTTAACAAGGCTTAAGCCTTAAGGGGGGGCATCCTGCCCCCCCTTGGACCCCCCTGGGAATCCTTCACTCTAGCCGTCGCCAGTGATACAGCGCAGCCACAC
>JABEVS010000626.1:0-29932 GCA_018290735.1 Coelastrella sp. MACC-549 | reverse complement strand
ACACGTCATGAGCTGTGCGTTCTAGACGTGTATTATCTCACAACCTGCATGTTACATGTCGAGGATTGTGGCTCCATACTCTAATCATGTTGCGACAGCATGCATTGCACCACCACAGCAGCAGCAGCATTGATTACTCATCCAAGCGGTACGGCTCTCTTATGCCTAGTGGTCATACCCATTGTACTAGTTTTATGCACACATACCAGCTTACTCATCAACACCATGGCAAACCTACAGAACCATATGTGCCTTTTCAGCTTATTTGTCAAAATGCTACCCAAAGGGGCAGATTGCACAACTGTCCCTCTCGATACTATACTTTTCAAACAAGCTGAAAAAGCACATGTGGTTTTGTACAGCAGAACCCATCTGGGAAGTTCTGTTTTCCACGCACGATCATTTGCTTTTACAACAACATACCTTCCTGGTTTTTTCCAGCAAGTCATTCACAACCTCTTCACACGTCTTGATCGCAGCCGCCAGTTTATCTGCCAGCGCCTTCTTGCCATCAAACAGCGGGTTCCAAGCAGCAGCAGCACCAAATTCGGATTTGACGTTCGCCCGACCCACAGCCGCCTTGAAGGCGTACCTGAAGGCTTCAATGAAAGGGTGGAGGGGTTCAGCAGCGGCCTTGCGCTCAACATTGGACATGTCCTGTTCACAGCGGTGGCAGCAGCAGCAGCAGCGGTGGCAGCAGCAGTGTCAGCAGCAGCAGCAGCAGTCAGTTGCTAAGCGGGCGGCAGGCTACGAATACAAGCACAACGGTTGCATGCAACACACATCATTTACATATGAATATCACAATTTTTTAATAATTATTTTTGAACATTGTCATCAATGGTTGTTTCGTTTTTTTTATTTCTATTATTACTTTGGATTGAAATTTGAAAAAAGGTTAAATGCAGCTAAGATAAAATGTAAGTTTCACTCACCAGGCCCATTGATGCTTTCACCACAGCGTCGGCAGTCATACAGGTCAGCCAGTCATTGACAGTGGTGATGCTGCCGCTGCTGCTGGCCTGCTGGGACCAGGCAGACACAAAACTGCGAGTTTTGCCCAGCAGCACCTGCAAGAGCAGCACAAGCAAAAGAGGCCAAAGAACACATATGATTGCAATCTACTTCAACATTTATTTCAATTAAAGTTCAATCAAATTTTAGCGAATGGAAAGGTGCAGAAACTGGTAAAATCGTATATATTGCGTATGCCGGCTGAATAACATAATGATACTGAGGGGGTTTATTATCATGCTGTCATGGGTGCCGAGTAATTTCCTGTCATTCAATATTTTATACTGCTGCCAAATTATGCTGTGACGAGTACTGTTTGAGTGCAGTATCCAGTGCTGCTGCTGCTGCTGCTGCTGCTGCTAATGCTGTCACTGCTGCTGTTCCTGCCGTTTTGGCTGCAGCTGTTGCTTATATAGCTGCTGCTGCTGCTGCTGGCTCAAGCCAAGCTGCTGCTGCCACTGCTGCCGCTGCTGCCATCGTTTGCTATGCCACTTCCACCACGTCTGCTGCCACTGCTGCTGCTGTCTTTGCCCCAACTGCTACTGCTGTCACTGCTGCATATGCTGCCGCTGCCAGTTAAACTGCCGCCGTTACCAAATATGCTCCAATTGCTCCAACTGCAGCTGCAGCTGTCAGGCTGCCGCTGCACTGATGCCGTTGCTGCTGTCCCTGCTGCTGCTGCTGCTGCTGCTGCTGCCGTCACCACCGCTGTAATTGCTACCTCCACTGCTCTTGCTGCTGCCTGCAGCCGCCACTGCTGCCACTGCCATTGCTGCCATTGCTGTCGCTGCTGCCATTGTTTGCGATGCCACTGCCACCACTGCTGCTGCCACTGCTGCTGCTGCCTTTGCCCGTACTGCTGCTGCTGTCCCTGCTGCTGCTGTACATGCTGCCGCTGCCAGTGCTGCTGCTGCTATCACCACTTGTGCTCCAAGCGCTGCAACTGCAGCCCATGCTGCTGCTATCAATGCTAGAAGTGCTGCTGCCATCACTAGTGCTGTAACTGCTGTACTTGCCGCCATTCCTTCTGCTGCCGCTGCTGCTGCTGCCACCGCTGCTGCCAGCAGATTACTGCTGCCAGCAGATTTTCATTGCTGCTGCTCACCCCAAAATAGTTTTTGATCCTGATCTGGTTGAAAGCCCGTGGCAGCAGTCCATGAGCATTTTCCCAGTCATGCTCCAATGTGCTGCTGGTGAAAAGGCCATTGCCTGCATCACACCAAAATAAAAACACACAACACGACACAATAAGCTGCTCAACACTTTGTACTATATTAATTTATTAGTTAATTAAAACCTGTTGCTGGTTTATTTGACTGTGAATATGATTCAATAACAGAGTTACATTCTGTCTGGCACGTGTTCATGCATTTGCTCGTGCGTATATTATACAAAGAGTTCAGCTACCTGCCCAACACCTTTACATTATATGATTAGTTGGCATACATATGTAAAGTATTACCAGTAGGTAATCATTCATTCCCTTATTATAGCCAGACGAGCGTTGTTATAACCAGATGACCATTATTATACAGCAGCATATTCATGTTTAGGTTTTTTACAAATTTGGCTAATACGGCTATGATAGCATGATAGAAATACATACTATGTAAGGAATCCAGCTACCCACCTACAACTCTTTGCAGGAGTCTTTCAATAACTTCCCGCCCCCACACTTTGGGGAAATCCTCCTGTCTAGCCAGCAGCTCAGCCACCACTTCTGGATCACTAGTGGTAATGGCACAGTCAATCATACCAGGCAGTGCACCCTGCAATGCATAATTATATTTACATTTATATTTATATTTATATTTATATTTATATTTATATTTATATTTATATTTATATTTATATTTATGTTTATACATATATTTATATTTACTTATTTATCACAAGCATATTCATTAGTATCTTGAACATCTAAATATGGTTTATTTGTGACTAATTGTTTGAAAAGTGCAAAGGCTCTGTGGTGCAGCCGCTGCTTTTATCATAAACAGCAGCTGAACCACACAGCCTTCGTATCGATCAAAGAATTGATAGCAGCATTTTGAGGATACATGATAAACAAACATCCCAGATACATGAACCCATGCAATTTGTATATCATGTATCATACATCTCATTAGGAGTCCAACAGGGTGACTTATGCATGATACACGGTTTGTATAGGTTCGTGACATGAACCTATACATTGTATGCATAGCAACTGCATGAGTGCCATGCGCGAGTAACTGTGCTTCAGCAGACATGCATCAACCAACTGCACTGTGAAATGGCCCTGTTTACTGTAAGCAGCAGTTTGATCATGCACAAATGCATTTGTCAGCCTGCGTGTTTGATTTGCCTGCACAATTGTGTGTTTTTTGAATTCGAACACGCAGGCTGACAAATGCATTAGTCCTTCTCCGATGCATGCAGGCATAGATATTGTGAGCGTACCGGGAGAATATCATGGCCTCCTGATGAGTTGGGCAGCTGCAACACCACAGTATCTCCCCATCGAGCAATTTTCTCTGGGGCAAATACATTCGCATAGCAGTTGTAGGCCAGCACCTTGTAGGGCCCAGAAGCATAGCTACGCAGGTTGCCAATCACCGGTAAGGGTTTAGGGCCGATTGGGACGAGGGACAGCGGCGCTGATGCGAGGGTTTTGTTGGACAAGGGCTTGTTGTCAGCTGTTGCGAGCAGGAGGAGGTCACTGTGGAGGCAGTAGGAGGGGCTGTTGTACGCAGCATGGAGGTCTGCTGACGTTCTGAGCTCAGACTTAGCGCTGTCCTGTATGATACAGCAACGAGGGTAACAGTGGCCACGCCTAAGACAACACTTTGATGCAGTAGTGAGTACCACCGCACACAGTAGTGACAGCTGCTACAGCACAAAGCACGGCGAAGCTACCACCAACGACGCACCCATAAGCAAGATGAAGGTGAGCTTGACAATGATGATTGGTTTCGAAATGGCTCACGAGAGCGATTACTACCCTGGAACTTGCGCAGCTGACTTTGAGCTCAATGCTCACAATACAGATGTTGCGGTTGGTATTAATCGATGAATATCGCTTATTGAAGCTGTGAATGCACTTTATTGAGGTGAGATGCAAGGATTTGCAACCAATGGTGCCGACAGTGAACACCGACAGTTGACGGATTAGTACATTCAGATCGAGCAGTCACGTGCATGTTTGTGGTTTGTCGATCTACGCACCTGTACTATAAAAAGCCTGCAGCCATCAATATGCAGCACAGCTTCCACCTGTCCTCTCAATCCATCTAAACTTTCACATAGCGGAACTCGTAGTCCCTTTTGGCTACCTTCAGCAAACACGACGATCTGGGAAGCACGTCTATGGCATCCATGATACGCAAGGTACACACCAGCTGCAACAGCTGTTGCCCCACCAGCAACAGCAAGCACTTGGGTGCTGGGAGGCATGCTTACAGCGTAGACTGTTACCAAGGTCAGCGATCAAAGCGTGCGGTGAACTTTGTCGTCCACATCGCCCAATAAGAGCTATTATAGCGGAAAGATTCCAATGTCACCCAATCAGTAAGTGACAAGTGTGACCTTCACTGAAGGTGAAAGTTTGCTGGAATGCCGAAGGCGTAGGTGGGCCACAACATAGATATGGGATACTTTGAAGCAGGTGCACATATTTTTCAACAGTCCGAGCATATATAAGTCTACTTGGCTGCGTGCATTTGATGCGTTGAGCTCGTCTTGCGTAAGCCTTCGCGAGACCTGCAGCTAAGGACACTTTCTGCATTACGCAATAGATATCGCTGTTGCATGTAGCTGCAATGTTATAACCACATGCAATGAGCGCCCATCCATGACTACTACTGCAGCAGTATTGCAGCTACCCGCGTTTTACTTGCTCTAGATAAAAGGCAACAGACACGCACCCGCTTTGAACTGCAGAGTCGCGGCCACGAGTCCTTCTTTGTGCTATGTAACACTGCACTCTGTGTACAGCACTACACACTGTGTATTAGAATGCTGCAGTACCACTGTGTGTCAAGTTGTGAATTACACAATGTAACCCGCCCGATTGTGAGCAAAGTACATATTCATTGGGCATTGCCTAATATCTGGGCACATTAGGTATACACAGTGTCAGCATTACTGTTCCAGGCCTCAGGCTGAATCTGTACAGCTTAATCTCTTTTACATATCGCACAGGCTCACCACAGCTGCCAGCAGGTCAACAGGCAAGTTCTTTATGCTGCTGCACCGCTTGACAGCAGCCCTGGGGGCCACAGCTGCTGGATGAAGCCACTGGCTGACGTCAGCCAGCTGCTGAACCATTCAGTACGTGACGTCCTAGCTTGGTCACACCACAGCACACTATGCTGATGAGGCTGCAGACTGCAGAACCTTGCTTCATAATTATAATCAGTACTTTGCAGCCATAACATTTACTGCCATCGGCCCCGCGCCTCAAATCTACCCAGTGAATTCAATCCACTTTTGGACAAGGCGGAGTGCACCTTGCTTCATGATGTTCGTCTGAGGTTGACACTAGTGATAGAACTAACAATCATACACGCTGCTCCTACTGGCAGTGCAGTACAAGCGGCTTGCTTTTGAAAGTACAGAACTCTTAGTTTGTTGATGAGCTGCTTCAGGGGCCCCGCAGTGCAGTACAAGCGGCTTGCTTCTGACAGTACAGAGATTTTGGTTTGTTGATGAGCTGCTTCAGGGGCCCCGCAGTGCAGTACAAGCGGCTTGCTTCTGACAGTAGAAACCTCTTCATAAATCCCTTGAGTGGCCCCATGCCTTCAGCTGCACCCTGCGTTGAGTTGACACTGAGGGCTTCACCTTCTGAAAGGCAGCCTCAAAGTCCCTCAGGCACACAGCCCGATGAGAACGCTGTATGCAGGACAGCAGCAGCAGCAGCAGCAGCAACAGTAGCAGCACAGCAGCAGCACAGCAGCAGCAGCAGCAGTCATGTTGGTCAGAGTGGTATACCTGCTTGAGTGACAGCAGCAGCTTGCACTGACTTGGCATCACCATAGCATGTGTTCTCTTCTCAATCTGCTGCATCAGCTAATGCTGCCACAGAGGCAACACAGCATCAAAAGAGTTTTATTCTGCTTTGATTCTATTTTCGATTCCAAGGGGATAATCTTCTAGGGGGGTGATCTGAGGATCGGCCAGCTCAACTGCTCAGATGTGGAGGGCTATTGATCCAGTGCTGCACAATCATGCCAGTAAACAGAAATGGTTCCAGCATGTGACACTCCACACATTGATCTGAAGCCCCACAAAAGATGCACAGATCATCAAGGAGCAGGCAGGTGGTGCTTCAGCAAGCAGTGACATGGGACATGAGCCCCTTAACGTAGCCTACATATTTCATGATAAAGTACTAAACTATGAGTGTTAGAGTATAGAAAAATAGCTAACAAAAGTAACTTGCATGATGCATCGCTATATGCCCTGCTGACACCAGGAAGGCATTTTCTTCACCTCTTGCACTGGCCTCATAGCCGCCTCATAACACAACTGCATCAGATCAGTACAGCTGAAAGCATCCGTGTGCCTACAGCAGCAGCAGCAGCAGCAGCAGCAGCAGCAGCAGCAGGAGCAGCAGCATCAGCATCAGCAGGAGCAGCAGCAGCAGCAGCAGCAGCATAAACCTTAGAACGAAGCATCAAGCCTCGATGGCTGTTACAGCTGCAGTCAGCAGAGTCTGGACTGCTTCCCCACAGCAGGCTTAAAAGTCCACAGACATGTACAGTCCCGTTGACTTTGAAAGTACTACCACAAGTTGAAGATGAAAGTAAGCTCACCTGGCCAACTGCTCAACATCCTGCACCCCAACTGCTGCTTCCTTTGACATCAGCCAGGCCATCAGGATATCCTCCCGGCTGTCAAGTCCAGGAACATCCAGCAGCAGCCGAGCCGGCAGCAGTGGCAGCAGTGCCGGGTCGAGGGCCTCGGGATGCCGGGTGGCAAAGACTACGATCACTGGCCCTGGCAGCTGCTGGTACGCCGGCACCAGGGCCTGCAGCGAAAAGTTACACACAAAACAGAGGCATCTTTTCCCTTCATGCAAATCGCAGAACGTGTAATGTATTATGTGAGGCGCTGGGAATGTCCCAGCCGCTACGCACCTTTTCCTGCTGCTGGTTCTGCTGCTGGTCAAGGGGTGTGTCATGCCGCTTCTGCCTGCTGCTGCTGCTGCTGCCGAACACTCCCCAAGCTGGTTTCTTGGCTTTCCCAGGGGCTGGCTGTACCGTGCTGCTGCCGCTGGTGGTGGTGGTGCTGGAGCTGCTGCTTGCTGTGGCGCCGTGCTGCAGCCTGTCCTGCAGCTGCACCTGCAGGAACAGAGTGCAACGGATTTTTTGAATTCTTGTTTTAGTACATTAGAATTCATCTGGAGAGTTCACTGTACTGTACTTTCTACTGCACTAAAAAGGCGTATTGCTGCATTGTGCATGTTTATAATACAGCAAATGATATATATGTGATTATACACCAACCTGTTGGATCGCAAATTTGTTCTGTACCTCAAGTAATTCTCCTCATGCACCAGACAGGCGGATTGCAACGTGATATACTCAAATATCCTCAGTATTATCAAATGTAAAGCTCCAAAACTGCAACAGAGTCTACAAAATTATATATACGTTATAAAATACCACAAAATATTGATCGTTTATAATTGTATATTGTCACCTCCTGGCCCACCTGCATGTCTGCCAGCTGCTGCATCTGCACTGTCAGCTCCAGCAGCAGCTTATGTGCCGGATGAGCTGGGCTGGACAGTCTGGCATCTGCTGGGAAGCTGCGGTGAGCATCATCAAAGCAAATAACTGAGGGAGAAGCCCTCCGAGCCACCTGCAGACCAAGATCAAGGTCGACTTGTTGCTGCCTTCTTCTCAACATCAATTCCACGGGATCCAGATGACATCTTGTTACATTTGTTGTACTACTTGTTGTGCTAACGAAGTTGTTCTCCCTCATACAGTTTGAGATCATGTTTTGTTGCCGGCTGTTGACTGTTAGGAGAAAATGAATGGTTGATGAGAATGTGAATGCGAAAAGAAACAATCAGATATAAGATACCACTTGAGCTCCTGAAGCGATTTGTTATACAGGCTTGAAGGAGACCATGAAGAATTTTTCTTCATGCTGAGTCAGCATCGTGAGCACAGGGCTGCAGTAAGTCCACAAGCAGAGATATCCAGATCATGTGACAGAAGATATGCCAAATTAGATACTATACGAAGGGAGAGGCCCTTTGGCCTTCCTAAGAGTTCCTAATGATTGCTGTTTGCTGATTTGGGCAATCCTACTTTTCAATGATTCCAGGGACAATCAACACGGGAAAAAATCCATGTCTGATGAAATATTTATATGTAGCAGAAAAAAGAAAGACACAATGGCGCCCAGTTTGCAACCCTCACCTTGAACAGTGCTCGCAGCAACCGCTGCCCCTGCTCCTGGCAGCTCTTCAACAAATCCCCAGCAGGCACATATAGCAGATTCGCTCCTATCTCAGCCGCCAATGCATGCACCAGCTCTGTTTTCCCGCTGCCGATAGGTCCGTACAGCAGCAATGCCCTGTGGCAAAACCCTGCGGCCAGACAGCTGCTGCTGGCTGAACCGCTGCGTGCTGCTCCTGCTGCTGCTGCTGCTGCTGGGGCTGCCCGTTTGAGAGGGGTGATGATGTGCTGCTGTAGCCAATGCTTGGCTGGTTCAGACCCTTGAAGAACTGTCGGAGGGGCATCTGCAATGGTGGAAACTAGTTTAGGGGGAAACCTTAAAACCTTACACCTTAACATCAGCATCGCCATGACAGCAACAGCTTTGAAGATTGATTTGTGTATATACATACACACACACACACACTTGTCCTCTTGTCAACTGTCTACTTTTTGAGAGGTTATTGATGTGATATAGGAGGATTCAAGGACTGATGATCAGCAGCACAAGCATGGAGCCTTATCATTCGGGGAGGCGGCCCATCCGCATGTTAGCTGATTTACCAGCTCATTCTAAAACTGTTAAAATAGCATGGGCTCAATCGCTTTACAATATTATGGGGTTGTGGGATCGGCCGGCCCAAGGAGTTTAGATAATTTGAAAACTCCTGGCGCGTGCTAGGGCTGCGAGGCTCAGCAGCGAGGTGGGTTGTTGGGGCAATGTGTCGCACCTGTGCCTGCCTGCCTGCCTGCCTGCCAACTATGTTTCCTTGCACAAGCTGATGCTGCTCTACTACAATTGTTCACTCATGTGCATGTTGTGTTTGTATATCTTAATTGAGTAGGCAATCAAAATCAGTCAATCAAATATCATCCTCATTGCCATTGATAGTCTCACCATCACCCCTAGGGACCTTTGTTCTGGAGCTGACAGTCAGCTGAGCTAACATACTGCAGTCTTTCACCCAAGGGCCATGCAGCCAGAGCAGGTGACCCTCTACAATCACTACTACTACCTTCTACTGTATCATGTTTGTTGGTGGACTTTGTGAGTGAACTCTTACTGGTAGATATTGATTGCTGTTCCACTGCAGCATGGCTGCCCAGGGTCCTGCTGCAGGCCACTGCTGTGAACTTACTTTTCAGATAAAGTGATTTTTCAGATGCACACGTACTTAAGGTTGTGCTCAACATATGGAGTCAAAGCTCTGGATTTCTGCTGTTTCTCTTTTTACAAGCACTTGCTGCTTGCTGGCTAGCAGTCACACACAACAACCCTCGAGAAGGTGTTTATATGACTAGTGCACTTGATGTCAGCTTTACATACACAACATACATAGTTTCTTTTTCTGAAACTATGAAAGAATAGTTCATAAAGATGATTCTAAAGATAAGTTCAACAAACAAAGTAGATAAAAATCTAAATACCAAAAACAGTTGTGAAATGTGCAAGCCTCACCTGGGTTCCTGATCCTCAGGCATCGTTCCACTAATGCCTCGAGCTGCCTGTCCTCCTGCTGCTCTGTCTGCTCTGCTTCTGCTGGTACAGCACGCCGAGCACCTTTCTGAAGAGGTGTTGGAGGCGGACCCCCTCCTCCTCCTGCTGCTGCCGCTGCTGCTGCTGATGATGATGATGCCTGTATTGCTGTTGGCCTGCAGTTGGGCTCTACATACCCTCTAGCAGCAGCTGCAACTGGTGGCTGCATCACTGCTACTCCTCCTGCTGCTGAGGCTGTAGCTGTTACTGTGGGAGCAACTCTAGGCTGTGTAGGTACAACACGTCGTGCTGAGCCCATTATGGTTAGTCTGGGTGACATAAGCCCAACAGGCAAGCCACTAGCTGCTGCTGCAACTCCCCCTACTCCACCTCCTCCTGCGGCTGCTGCAGCTATCGTCCCTCTCAGAGGTGTTGCAGCAGGTGCTGCAGGCTCTGATGCTTCGCCTCCAAAAACCTGGACTCTTTGCTTTGTGGGTGTTACTGCTGCTGTTGTGCCGATGCCCTGGTTCAGCTTGAGCCTAGGGACTGAGGTCACTGGCACTGCAGTTGGTGCTACTTTGCTTGCTGCTTTAGAGGGATCCTGCAGCCGGACCCGTAACGGTGTGTGCAGGACATTACCTCCGGGAGTTTGAGCTGGACCCATATCAAATGAATGCTGTCGCTGCTGCTGAGGTTGCTGTTGCAGCTGCTGCTGGTGGCGGTGTTGCTGGGCTGCTGCTATTGCTGCTGCTGCTGTTGTGTTGGTCCCAGCTGGCTGGACACTGCTGGTATGGGAGCCTTGAGGTTTGTCTATCTGACCAGCTACTGCAGAAATGTTTACATCAGCATAGAATGATGATGTGTCATTTTGGTATGACCTCGGTTCCATTGAATGGCACCATGCCAGGGGAAATTGATTTTCAAAATCAACGTTAAAAGATCACATGTCACATACATCACCTGCATCAGCAGCGCTGGCCTTGTGATGATGCAAGCATCCATAGCTTGATTGACAGCTGCTGAGTGAGGTAGTACGCACAACTTTTTCACCTTACCTGGTTGAACAGTAGGTTTGCTGCTGTCGATGGCTGCTGCTCCAGCACTGGTGGTGTGCTGCTGCTTCTGTGCTCGTGACCATGGCATGTCATGACGCAGCTGGCCTGCCATTGCTGCTTGGGTTGACCTCTGGGGTTGTGCTGGTGTGGCAGGTGCATTTACGGCTGCTGGATGTCTGCCAGAGATAGCAGGAGCTGGAGATAGCCGCAACTGCTGCATTCCCTGCTGCAGCTGCTGTCCTGCTGGGCTGCCGGTGTCTGTTGGATCAGGAACCTCCCACCTTTTGCGTCGACCTCCACTCCTGTGAGCTGCTGATGCTGACGTGCTGGCCACTTCTGCTGCTGTTCGCGCTGCTGCGGGTTGCTGTGAGGCTTTGATTCTAGCTGCCGTTTGTGAAGCTGCTGTTTGGTCCCGGTCTGATGCAGATCCAGTATCTGGCCTGGATGCTGCAATGCTGGAGCTACTGCTGCTCGTACTAGGCCTGCTGGTGAGTACTGCTGGCTTTCCTATAATGGCTGGCTGTAAGCAAAGAGTGGTGTTGCGGGATTTGGGCTTTGGCTGTCCACCACTTGCTGGTGGCGCTGTGAGCACAGAAGGGCCTGCTGCTCTGACGACCGGCAGAACGTCTTTCGCTGCATGCTCTAAACCTGCATTCATCAATGTTTTTCGAGGTATTGCGCAACATGGCAATAGCAAACCATACCATAAAAACTCGCAGCTCCAAGCCTTACTACAGTAGAGTCGGTGTGGTGCTGGGGTCGTACCTGGTGCGCCACTGGCGAGCCTCAGCAGCTCTTCAATAATAGTGGCACTGCTCATATTGGCTTTGACGCCTTCTTGTTTCGCCAGAGCTTGCAGGTCCTTGCGGGACAGAGTCTGAAGTTCCCTTTTCATGGTTTCAACATCTGGCGGGGGACTAAGCGGTCTGCTGATGTCCATACTGCACGCACGTCTAGCACTACACCATGCAAGGTTTATAATTTCATCAGATCAAGAATTGGGCGACCCTTGGCAGTTTTTCGTTTCTTCTGCTGCTAGTGAAGCACGCTAGAGGCCTCTGAATTGGATGATGGTATGATATTCTCTACATGGATGATATTGCGGTTTTGCTCAAGGCACCCGGAGAGTGCAACCGTGCGGGTGCTTTTCAAACTGCGGCCTCGACTGGTCAGCTTCTTCCCTTTATCTTTTTCCTCACCGACGCTGGCATCCAATGGCTTGCTTCATGGGTGTAAAATTGCGATCTGCACGCGCTGCGACACTTTTGACCCACACAAACAGTTTTCACCTGTGGCACATCAGTGGGCCATCAGTATCACTGGCTCTGGTGTTAGGATATTGGATCACACATTACACAGTTCTTATCACGATAAACTCTAAAATGAACCCTCTGCACTCGCTCGAGACCCTGTGAGCAGCTGCGCAGCAACAACTTGTTGCAGCTTACAGCTGTGCAGCACAGTCCACACTTCGCTGATTCAAACTGACGGGTTTGCTAATCAGCACAGTCCGCAGTACTGCATTCAACACAAACAACTTCCCTGTTATCCTTGCTTTCCTAACTCAACCTTCTTGGCGAACTTGAAGCCTTGGTACAAGATGCTGTCCAGGATGCCAGCAACTGTGAACACACCACCAATGATGGCACATGTTGTTGTAAGGAAGTGATACCAGGCCTTGCCTTGCTCCCTGACTACCACCTGCAAGCAGCAACCAGACACACTGTCAGCAGCAACACCTAAGTTGCAGCACCCATGCCCTAAATGGCATCCTGCAAACAAATGGACAGCACCTCTCCGTGCGATTTCACCAACACATGCTTCCTCCTCTTCTGAGCTTCGCAAGCAAGCTATTGCTCACCTGTATAGGTGACAAGTCGTAGGTGATCTTGGTGGTTGGCTGGTTGTCGCTCATGTATGTGTGGCTGTGAGCAATGTATTCAAAAGCATCATATGAGCGGCCCCTTCCACCACCCCTAGGTTCTATAGTGGTCATCACAACCTGCACAAAACAAGCAAGGGATAATATGAAAAAAGAGAAGAATTCACTTTTCAAGGATTACTGCGTTCATCGGCAGCAGCAATAATGCAAACACTGTATGTTGCAGAGTCCCTGGGTGTAGGTGAGTTTCATTGGCTCTGAGAGCTGCGCAACTGCCTGGACGACTAGACATGATATCATAGTCTCCTACTGCCTTGCTGCAGGATCAGAAGATCAGATCTCTGGGACCCAGGATCCCCCACATCAACCAGCATAACAACAGCAGGATACGCACCACGCGCCAGCAAAGCTGCAACACTTTTGGGGCCCTCCTGACCCTGCGACCCGCACCTGAAGATAGTGCTCGTGCGTGTGCTGAGGGTGCTCACTGAAGAACTGCTGCCCATGAAGCTTGTCCAGCCACTCAGGGTTGAGCCCAAGCGGGTGCAGCTTTTTAAGCTCATAGTACTTGCGCGGCGTGGGCCGAGTGCCGAAGTAAAAGTTGTGAATGACATGTGTCATGTTCATCCAGGCGTGGTCAAAAGAGTGGCCCTCAGCACGGGAGGTAAAGTGCATGGTTCCTGGGACCTTTTTTACCAACACAAACCCTGCAAACAGCAGCGTGAGCATATGATTATGTATGCCTGTGCAGAGAATACTATCCAAGACAGCAAGATGATACATATATCACAGTCTGCGTTCAGTAAAACCATGATTCTGGTGATGTATTAACAGATTTATTTGGACAGAATTCCTTCCATGAGGGGCCCATGCAAGCATCACCCCTCGACTGCAACTTGTGCAGTAGAATAATGCTCACTTACCCCAGCATACAATCTTAGCGCCCCCCCCCCCCTTGTTGCAAGTACAGATATTAGTGTGTGTGCGTGCAAGTATGATGCACACTGCTGCTGCACCTGATCACACAGCACCTTGTCTGCCCGTTACCTGCTACATTGCAGCCCGGCGTTCTTGGTGCTGCCTTCAGTTGTCCATGTCTGAGATGCGGCTGGCCTGCACTGGGTACCAATGTGTCGGCAAATGACACCAGTGCATCTTTGGTCCTATCACCCGTGTAGGACTCGTGCTCATGATGACCCTGGGCAACACAACATGAGGTATTCAACATTCATCACAACATTTGAACATGGAAAATGTTGATGCAAGTCCCCGGGGGGGGGGGGCTATTGTAATAGCTGTCTGTGGATAGTTACATGAGCAACTCCCCCCTGTTGGCCAGGCAAGAATCGTGCAATATCTGTCTGTGCACAGGCCGCCACGGACATTACACGGCATTGGCTGGCCAACAGGGGGAAGCTTCTCATGTATGTATCAACTGTTTGAAGCCGCTCATCAGGAGCAGGGCATAAACATGTAAGCCTCGGATTGCTTGCAACAGAAGCACCAGGATGGCCCAGCTGCAGAGCAGTCAGAGCTGGAACGGTGATGATCATTTGATCTTATCTTTGCTTTATGATGTCTGTTGTTGTGATGCACAATGAATTTTTGAGAACAACTTTCACAACAACTGCGAGTAAAGTCAAGTGTGTGGTACCTGTGCTGTCTATGGGGCTCACAGGGCTGGAGCAAGAAGGGCTGTGGGATTCACTACACAAGATGCTGATCCACAAGTACCACTGTGTTTGTGGCATACGCTGGTGTAAGTTACCTGTATGTAAATGTCATCATGTGCTCGTCTGAAAACACGGATGGATGGGAAGCCAGTAATGAAATGGGAACGGCACAGTTCCACTTCAGCAGTGCAGTCAACCTGGCAGCAATCAGCAGGAACAGCGCAAACACAGCAGAATCAGCAGAGGTAGAAGCTGACAGAGGTGTATTTAGGAAGACCAAAGCACGTCTATTATATCGTCATATGCTGCTCCAGAAAATCCCTTCTTTTCTTTTTCTAGACATGGCCGACATGTAAATTGCCAGTGGGGTCCATGCCGACTGAACCTTGTACTCGGTCCCATATGCCACTGTTCTCAGCAGCAGGGACAGGATCAGCAGAAAAGACAATCAAGGAGCCAGCTCATTTGCCACCACAGCTTGCCACATTCTGTTGCTGCTGATGTTTCCAAAGTCAAGAACAGTTGCATATCCCAGCAGCTACACTACTGCCAGCTGCGACCACCTGCAGCTGCAGCTAGGCTGCTCAACAATCAATGCTGCTGTCCACAAACAATCAGTACCAGTGCTTTGGTTTTCTTTTGGTCAAAATGTTTCAGAATATATTGTCAGTCACAAAATAACTTCTTTGCTCAGAATAGTTACTACTTTTCTTACTGCCCTTCTCAGAATACTGCTGGGGGCCCCACCTTGGCAAAACGAATGCGACCATCAGTCCCCTCTGGATACTTTTCATGCACTTCCTTTGTCGCTGCTTCCCAGGCAGGCTCTAGCCGCTGACACCAATGGCACCATGGGGCGAAGAAGTTGATAACTACAATTGGATAGCGGTTCAGCGTCTGCATGAAGTGGTCATGGCTGATTGGCTGTGACAAGTCCAAGTGGTCCCACTGCAGCACAAAATAGAAAAAGTGACATGTGACGTTATGGAGATCAACATCTTAAGTGACAGACAACGCAGTAAACTGCTTCATCAGCTGTGACAGTTGACAAATCGCATGCGCCAACACCATGAATAACAAGGAATATGATGGAAGTCTCCACTGGATTGAGCTGTGTTTGTCTTGCTTCTGGCGTATTATTCTGGCGTATCATACTGCACAGCGGGAAGATCACTTCGTACCCCTCCTACTGTGGTTGCAGAACATACTATAGCATCAGCTGCTGGACAGGCCAACGTTGTTGAGAGCCTGATACCTCAATAACATCTGAACCCTCAACATTACAGATGTTCATTTAAATTCAGACAGACCTCATTGCCTGTGCATAGGAAATCGGTGTCTGATTCTTTGAGATAAGATTCTTCATTTCAAAGAATGAGAAGTGAACGGGCATCTGTGCCTGCAACCTCTATCAACAATGCCAATGCAACACTCGCAGTACAAACAAACAGTGCCAACGGTCTATAATAGTAGCAGTGGAACGGTGTACATAGCCGCAAACATCAACCTGCTGCTAAAGGGCTTTTTAGCAACAATGCCGCTGTTAGAGCTGTTCCTCAGCAAACGCAATCCCCATACCCCAGACTTACCCACATATCCTCGTCATCATATTTGGGCTCCACCTTGTGCTTATCTTCATAAGCTGCCCCCTGTCGGTCCAGGTTAATGTCTATAGGGACCTTCCGTAACGTCTTCGTCAGATTCATGCGTTTCTGAAGCACAAAAAGCCATGAACTCAGGTTAGAAGCCTGTACTGCACTGTACTGACCCTGGGGCCAGCCAGCTGCTGGGATGCGATTCCTGTTCATTTCATACGATAGCAGATGGCAGCTCCTGCTGAGAATGACATCTAGCACGTATGTCTGTGCGATACCATCTTGCTTCCTGAACTTATGTTGCTGTGTGTTTTGGTCCTTGCAGATGAAAGAATAGACGCGGCTCGCTGCTGTGCCTGCTTCTGCTGCTGACCTGCTTCTGCTGCTGCAACTCACCGTACCAAGGGCATCACTAACATCGAGTGTGGCAAACTCACAGGACAAAGCTGGGAAGCTGCAGTTACAAAAGAAGTCAACTTAGGGGCGTTATCGACAACATATGCGTGTGTTGTATGCTTGATTGCTCAAGACGGACACGGAAGAGTGAACATACAGGAAGAGCAGCCGAGTAGAAGTTCTGTCTCAGCTTGCAAGGAAACAGGGCTGCCGTCTGCTGTTCTGAAAAAGCTGCTGTTGTTCACCTGATATTGAATGATATCTTCAATAGATCGCCTTGTGCACTCCTATCAACGACCAACTCTGTGCTCGTCCTGGTAGATAAAAAGGATGAAAGCTCCTGCAGGTCAACCACCAAGTTGGTTGCTTTTGTGGCAGTGCCTGAGCCCCAACTGCGTCACACTACGGGCTGCAGGGCTGCATGTATCATAAAAGATTGATATTCGGTAACTAGCCCAGGTCAATGGCTCACCAGCACCAGTAGAAGCCCCATCAGCACCGCTGCTGCTATAGAGATCCATGCTCCTGTCAAAGTTGCCTCGGTCAGGTCACTGCGCGTACAGAACTATCATAAGCAGCAATCCTTATGCATTTCTGTGATATATGAGCCGATAGCAAGCCTATGCCAGCAAGTGTGCTAGGTCTCGCTGCTCTCATCACTTGGCAACCCGCAACTCGTTCCAAACGCAGTGACAGCAAGCTGTCGGTGTTGATCATGGCATTATGCTTTAGGTTGTTCTACCTGGGGATCTTGCGATAGAAATCAACCGAGCGAAGCCTTGACAGTGTTCTGTTGGGAGGCATGGTGTACGGAGGGCTTATGTAACGGCAGTATGCTACTTAAACACTTTCCAAAGCAGGTTGAATTGTCAGAGCACATATAGGGGCTACTGTATGCACATGTCGCAGCCTCAACCAACTCAGGCTCCCTCCATATGGCAAGTGCTGTAACATCTGACGTGATATACTTTTGCCCGGTGTTGGGTGCTAAACAAGTTCCGGCGTCGCAGCCTGGTGTCACTGCGGGGCCCTGATTGGGTTTTCCTGTTTCGCGGTGGATCAGCTAATTGCAGGCTCTCAGGTCAATATGGGCCTCGTATTTGCTATAAGGTGCACACTCGCTTGTGCGACCATTTCTGGCGCCGCATCAGCACACCTCTACAGACCAATGCGCTGACCCTGAACGTTGACTGAGCCACAGAGCAAGCATTGCCCGATTACACTGCGCGTACTCATGATGCATGCCTGCATGCCACGTTGCCTTACAGTGCGGGTGACCATTGCGTTGACAATAAACTTAGGGCTGCCAGCTGTTATAAGCTGGAACGTGCCAGGCTCTGGCACTTCAAGACTGAAAGTCAACTGCAAAAATTTGCAGTGAGCAGAGCACCATGTGCTCAGTGCGTTGGCAGGCATCAGTTGTAGCGCAGACCCATTTCAATATACTTGCCATCTAGCTTAATGTTATGGCAGCGTCACGCTGGCACTGTGCCACGCTTGTGTCACAGTAGGTTGGGCTGTGCTGCTGCCAGCCAGTGGCATGCCGCTGAGTTTCAAATTTCACGGTGGAATTTGGCACGCTGGAAGCAGCTGGGCAGAAGTTCTGAGGCTCTTCCTGAAGCTGCTCTTACTGCATCCTCTAGTGCCACTGGAGTCGTGACGACCGCCGGTAGGCTGCCCTGCAGATGTACAGTGTTCACGACCACTGGTGGCACTGGCAGTACTGCACTAGTGATCATTGGACGTACAAGTTGGACTGTGTACCGCAATAGTTGCCAATTGCATGACGTGCCTACTGTATAACATAATTAAAGAATTTTTCAACCCACAGGACTGACCCCACGCTCCGTGATGCCAAAATATTACTACTACTACTACTACTACTACTACTACCACAAGTTACCTCAAGGGTTCCACCCGTAAGGAGCCAACTAATGGCTCATGGGGGCAAAAACAGAAACAAACCCAGGCCAGATCCATTGCTGCACTGCTGCACCTGAGGCTAGCCCAGTGAGTAAAACTGCGCCACAAAGGTTTCAGCCTCTGGCAGTCTGGTCCGCCATGGTGGCAGGTCGATCGTATGGGTCTTGATGATCAGCTGGCTGCTTGACTCAAGCATCCAGGTTCAATCTGAGTGAACAACGCCTTCAAGGCCCTTGACACAGTGACAGCAACCAGGTGCCATCCGGGTGGAGCTGGCAGCTCTGTTGTGCTGTCATACGAATGACCAATGATGTATCAGGCTCATCATGAGCCTGAGGCTTATCTGACAAGCTCCTGCCAGTGGCAGTTTCTGCCAGAGGCTTATCATAAGCAGGGCTGGCAGCCGCTGCCAGGCTCTGGCAGTGCAACATCTGGTGGTGGTAACCAGATGGCATCTGGCGAATACCATCAGGCAAGTTGATTCAGTTGGTTGGCACTGCCAGCAGATGAGCTGCTGTCACAGTGTCTGCAGCCTGCAGAGTCGGGTGACCATCGCAGGCTGCAGGCTGCGGACACCCGGTGTGTAGCCTGCACTGCTGCTGAGCAGCTGCTAACAAATTGTCCCGAGAGCTCGAGTGAGTTGGCAACCTTGCCAGTTTCAGGCTGACTCAAACCCAGTTGTGAAAGTTGGGTTGATTTTCAGACAGAGACTATCAGTGGGTCAGGCCTCATATGGTCAGTAACATATGACTTTGATTGCCCTTAGTACTACTTAGTAAGTTTAGGCATATCATATACCTAGGTAGCACGCATGCATGTGATACTATATGTACATAATATCATTCATTGCAATGCTCTGCACAAAGCGCAATTATATACTCCTAGTTCTTGTTGCAAACTTGCGGATGCCATCCGATCGGATAGCACTCTTGCAAGAGTCACCAGCACATGTGCTTGTACAAGCAGCATTCATTAAGTACTGGCACACACCTTCGCATAGCTGTGCTCTGACGCCATAAACAGCGACTGGCAACAGAGTTTGTTTGCATGTACATGTTTTATATCAAGAAGAGTGCATGTACAGCAGTGCTGATGGAGCAGCTGTTGCTGCTGACAACCGGCCACCTGTAAAGCACTGAGGAAGCCTAAGAGGCAGACTGCCTGTCTTGATCGCACAAGCTCCCAGACGTGACCGTCTATCTGCAACAAAAGCAGAGTTGTTTGTTGGAGTATGCGATCTGATTCTCTGGCTGTTAATGTCCGCCTCAGCTGGCTGTCCCACAACAAGACAGAAGGCCAACCATATCACCATGCTGGGTTGCGCCCAGCCTCAGGGTTGGAGGCCTTCATCGACTCAAAATCACCGAAGGCTGTCTTCGAAGACGCGTGGGATGTATGTCCCGTCTGATAGGTGAGCAGGCACATCCTGCAGCTGCCCTGGGAAACTGACAGTGCTCAGCGGTATGCTGGCCCTTTGGAGGCACGAGGGTCTATGAGTTGCTGTATATCACGCAGCAGTACAAACTTCTTTCGTTATTGGTGGACTATACTCCATCACAGACACTTCGTAGTCAAATGACCATACCTCGGCTCCCGTGCCTTGTAAATTGCACTCCTTTGCCGGTTGCCCCCGTTCTTCGCGCAGTTTTGGAGGGGTATCACCTGAGAGAAAGGCTTCACAAGCCCTAGAGAAGTTGTTTACATTCATTTCTGCCAAGTGAGTTCTGGGCCAGTGACAGCATGTTCCTGGCTTAGTAGAGCTCTGAACGTCGCAGCAATTGGCTTAATGGATGGCATACGCCATAGATATCATTTTATGCAGCCTTTCAAGTCCTCGCAGCTGTTGAGAATGCGAGGTGACAGCCCTGGTGATACTCCCCTCCTGGCTGCATGCAGTAGTGCATTTTGCAGCCAAGTTTCACCTCTCATACTTTGCCAATCTTTCGCTCACGTCACAATGCATTGGTCGCTGCAGGGTCATACTTGCGCAACTAGAAGGCTCTGGCAGGGGCGCACTAGCCGCATACAACCAGGAACAGTACACCACCCTGTTCAATCATCTTCATGATGTCCCATTAAACGAACCTGACAGATGGCTGGAGCAATTGATGCGCAAGGACAAAGCTCTCGGTACGTGGTGACACGTCTGAGCAATCATTGGCAACCTCCAGGCCTGAAGCAGCCCACTCACTTTGGAAGCAAACTGCATAATAGTAGTTGATACCCTCAGCCATCAGGCGTTTCCTGCCATCGCCCCGTGCCCCGTCATTTTGCAGGCGGATTGTCCCATCAGAGATGAGCATTCTCTGAAGCCAGATGCATGTCAGCTGTTCTGCAGCGCTGTGGTTGATGAAGCAAGCAGTCAGCAATGCTTGCAAGTTCAACATCACTCAAGACTTATGCTGTATCAACACCAGTATCATCATGTGTGACATCCGCTCTCTGTCTCTTTCTATCTCTCTCTCTCTGCAACTTCCTCATCTTGCAGCTCTACGACTCATGGAAGTGAGAGCAGCATACAGCCAGGAGGACTTTGAGTGGGACCAGTTGCAACGCCTCTCTGTTGAAGGCATCAAGCGATCCAACCTACAGCTGATGCGCAAAGCAGCAACAGCAAGCCTACAAGCGACCCAGAAAAATAGCGTACAGCAAGCAGAGCGTACTGTTGGACAGCAGCAGACACAGGTAGCACAGGTGCAAGCAAATCCTGCAACTCTAGATACAGCAGCTGTGCAGCAAGAACCCCAACAAGGGCAAAGCAGACCTGTCAGCAACACAGCATCAGCAGAGCAGCAGGTGCAGCAGCAAGAGGCATTAGAGAGTCCTGAATCAGACCAAGGTGCTGCCAAGGGGCGCCAGGAACAGCTGACAGACAGCAATAGCCTTGATAAATCTCTTACTGAAGGCTCTAGCGCAGCAGTCTCTTCACCAGGTAGGCAGCAGGTGGTTTCTTTGACATCCTTACTTTGCCTGTGCAGCAGGACAGTGTTATGGGCAGCTGCTGGCGACATGCGACTGTACAAAACTCAATGCTTGCTGTGATGGTTTGAACTACTGTATTTAGGTCTGCGTCAATGTTCGTGGTAGCCGAGGCCCTTGATTGTTGCACCGCAGGTGCACAAGGTGCTCAACAGACACCCGAGGAACGGTTGACTGAGCAGCAGGAGCCTGAGGAACAGCAGTAGCTTGCTTGCAGTTATCTGTTGCAATCAGTTCAGCACAGGCTGTAGCTTGGGTGCAGCAGCTGTCCAATCAAAGCACCACAGGCATTTTTGTCCCCTGAACACATAGACACTGAAACAAGCAGAAGACCAGGCAACCTATTCGACCTGAACAGCCATTAGGTTGGGCACATTTTCAGCAGCAGGGTGGCCGTTACGTTTATGACAATGGTGGCGACTAAAGAAGATGTGCAGCAGCAGATGCCAGGAGATCCTTTGAATATCAGCAGCAAACAGCACGATGCTCAACCAACTGAACCAGCAGCGAACAGCTGCAGGACAGTCTTGCAGGATCTTGACAGTAGCATCCCCGACAACAAGCCTCAAGATGCACAGCCTGCCGTCGCTTTCATGCCGGCTGAGCACAGCAGCAGTACTCTTGCAGCTACTGCTGAGCTCGTGCAGCAGCTGCTGCCTGGCCTATCGCCTGAGGTGGTTCCTGCAGTAGCAGCAAGAATGCTGGATGGTGCTGGGGTTACTGTTGGGAAGAGGTTGGGTTCTGGGGCATTCTCTACTGTATATCAAGCCCAGCTGGCGGGCAGCAGCAGCAAGTGGGTGGTGAAGCGACTCGACAGGGTCGGTGAAGACCAGATGCAGCAGGTATTTGCAGGATTTGCATAGTTTAGCACGATCGCGGCGCTTTTACAAGATTTCTACAAGCCGACTATTCAGAATTGCTATGTCATGTGAACACTCTCTTGCTGCCTTGGGAGCAGGATCCCACTCTCTATATCTGTCCGTGGACGTGTGGACAGCTGATAGATATCAAACACATATCTTGCTGGCTTTATTGTGTCTGGTTTTCTCCCCTGCAGCTGTGTATTGAGCTACTGGCTCTCATAGTCCATTCAGAGGGATAAGCACACAGTATTTCTGGCGTTATTGCATTGGTTTGTTGCCTGCAGCTGTCAAATGAGGTAGAGATGCTGACTACTGCTGGTGGTCACCCCAACTTGGTCCCCTTCAAGGGCTGGTTCAGGGATGAGCAGGGAGTGCTGTGCCTGCTGCTGGGGCAGTGTGAGGGCGGCACACTCGCAGCACTGCTCAAGGTGGGGGTTACGCTGGCAACAATCCAATTGCACCCTCATATTTTCATTGTTTCTAGACAGACAATATACTTATTATAGTTATGTATACATCATATCATATGCTTATCATCTTCTATCATATATGATATAAGCTACATGATATATAATTTGCAATATAATGTACACTATAAATTAATTTGTAATATAATGTACACTATAAATTAAAACCTGCCTGCTGTGGACAGCTATTGCAATCAAATGAGTGACAAGCAGTTCATCAATTGGATGTGAAAGTGTGGAAGAATATCTATGGCTAATGGGTAACTTATACATATATCAATCATTATTTCCATGATTTCTATTAGTAGTCATATCTATCATTATATTCCTCATGCCCTGCAGAGCCGCAGTGGAGGTTCTGATGAAGGCCTATTCCCAGAGGACATGGTCATGTGCTGGTTTGTTCAGCTTCTGCTTGCCCTGCACCACCTGCATGCTCGCCGTATTCTGCACCGGGACCTCAAGCCTGAGAATGTGCTGCTCAGTAAGAACCTGAGGGTTGCTAAATTGGCGGATTTTGGAATCAGCAAACAGCTGGAGGCGGGAGTGGGGCTGGCCATGACATGCCTAGGTATGTTGCTCTCCAGCTTTACCAGCATGGTGTACTACTATCACATGTCTGCTTATTATGTCATTATCCTGCGTACTGCACTACGATATGATGTCAGATGTTGATCAGTCTCACACTGTCTAACAGCTGGCTACCAGCTGGAAATGCAGCTTTGCTGGCAAACTTGCTACCATGTTGACAGCTAGTTCTGCAGCTTTTGTCAGCCATCAAGATATGCATAAGCTGTCACTGCTGCTTTGCAAGCAATGGCAATGCAAACAGCTGAGCCCCATGCTCTGCAATGAGATGCTACTGCTGGTCTAATTCCCACTGCCAATGCCGGGTTGAATCTGGCCTGCAAGAATACCTACAGTCACCAGACAGATCTTCTCGTTAGCTGAGCCCAAGGGACAGAGTAAATAATAATAAATCAATAATAAACTAATCAATAAGTATTAAGCAAAAAGTTAAGATCAAATTATCAAATAATAAAATCTGTGCTGATAAAAATCCTGCAGGTACTCCCCACTACATGTCACCTGAGGTGATCACTCATCGGCCCTACACCTTTGCCAGTGACATGTGGGCCCTGGGGGTGGTGCTGTATGAGATGGCAGCCAGGAAGCCAGCATTTGATGCCAGGGGCCTGCCACAGGTGATGAAAGAATTAAAAACGCTTCAAGTTTCCTGACTTGATGTTGTTGTTGTTGTTTTGTCAAAGGAAGTAAAGTTATGGATTGTATATAGAACGGCTTTTCTTGGGGAGGGGGTTGGGAGGCCAAAAATCATTTCTGCTTTGTGCAAGTGTTAGTACTGGTGTGTATGTTGTCAGTGTCTTGATAACGCATGATTTGAGAAGAAGAAAAATCTGTGTACTGTCTCATCCACCTGTGTCTCCAGTAACTGCTGCTGTGTGTTATCTGGTTTTGTGTTATTTCTGCTGCAAGTGTTGCTGTGTTGTCGTGAGTGAATAAGTGTGGCATATACCTTATGGCCATCACCACAACGTCTATGCATACCTTTTGGCGTAATTTCCTCACTGCTGCTGCCTGTCTGTCTGGTGCTGCTGCTGCTCTTTGCAGTTGGTCGTGAAGATTCTAAGGAATGCTTACACCCCGCTGCCGCTGGCCTGCAGCAGACAGCTGCAGCAACTCGTTGGGATGCTGCTCAGAGCTGATCCTGATGACCGGCCAACTACTACAGACCTGTTGGGCATGACGCTGGTGAGAAAACACCTGCAGCTGCTGATTGGGCTAGCTCAGGGCGTGCACAGGAGCCCAGCAGCAGCAGCAGGCAGCAGCAGCAGTGGCGCAGGTGTTGAAGTGGCTGCAGATGCTGCTGCTGCTGAAGCACCAGAGGGCAGCAGCAGCAGGTGTTGTACTCCTCCCTGCAGTCGTGGATCTAGTGTAGTGGCAGCGGGGGCTGGGGTGTACCTGCGGCCTGGCAGTGCGGAAGCTGGCAGCAGCAGTACAGCAGCAGCAGCAGCAGCAGCAGCAGCAGGACGTGGTGCAAGGAAAGTGAGCTTTTCACAGTCTGGAGGTATTGAAGATGGAGAGGTAGATCTAGGAGGTGGTCTGTCGCTGGCATTGCATGATATGATGATCGCCCTCAAGCGCATGGCACGAGCTCCGCTGCATGTCGGCGGCGGCAGCAGCAGTACTGCTGCTAGGCGCAGCAGAATGGCAGCAGCGCCAGCAGACAGCAACAGCAGTGCTGATGCAGGACAGCAGCAAAAGTTGAGACGGCCCAGGACAAGTTCAGCTGCTGATAAACCCCATACACTAGCTGCTGCTGCTGCTGCTGCTGCCGCCAGCAGCAGTAGTTCCATCACCCAGGGTAGGAGCAGCCAGACGGACAATCTGGCAGCTGGCGGCGGTGGCAGCAGCAGCAGCAGTGACAGGGCTGAAGATCCAGCAGCAGCGGCAGCAGCAGCTGGTTCAAGCGTCAGTGCTTCAGCATTATCTCCTCCTCCTGCTGCTGCTGCTGCTGCTGTGTATGCTGCTCTGCCGAGGCCGCTGGCCGCTCCGAATACGAAGCGTCAGACTGTGCACACTTGGGATGCCAGTGCCCACTGGGAGGCTCAGCAGAGGAAACAGGCTGAGATGAGGTACCAAGCAAAAATCATTGAGCAACGCATGGCACGAGAGCAGGTGTGTGGATTTGCGTGTGTGTGTGTATTTGCTTGTGCTTGTGTGTTAAGGAGTGTGAACGGATGAAGAAAGATGGAAAAGAAGAAAAAAAGAAATGCAGAAAAACAAAGGCGTTATTTTGAGAAGGAGACTGAGGGACATGTAGCATATGAGGGCAGTCAGAGCTTTGGAAACAAAATGATCTGGGACCAGTGGTGACGTTGGCTTGCTGTGTGATGTTTGCTGTAGGCCAGGCAACGGCGCAAGGAGCTTGATCCAGCAGCAGCAGCAAAAGCAGCACAGCAGCAGCAGGAGCTGGAAGCGCTTCAGGAAGCTCAGCGCAAGAAGCAGCAGCAGCAGCAGGGCTTTGCAGCTGCTGCCAGTGATGGCAACAGCAGCATGTCAGCAGCAGCAGCGGCGGCAGCAGCGGCGCAAGACGAGCAGCTGCAGCTACTGCTTGAGCAGTTGAGGGCCGGTGCTGGCAGCAGCAGCAACAGCAGCAGCAGCAGTCCCAGCCCTGCTCCAGGATTTATTCAAGCTAATGTGGATGATGTCAGTGATGAGATTGAGGAGGAAGAGGGTTTAGGGGAAGCTGTCTCTGGGGTTTATGAGGATGTAACAACCCAGGATGAGGACTACACACAAGCCCTGGCGCTAGCAGCTGGTGACGATGCTGCTGACAGCAGCAGCAGCAGCAGCAGCAGCAGTGTATCAGCAGCAGCTGATAAGACACAGGTAGCAGCTGCTGGTAAGCGGGCCTGGAAGCTTGTGGTGGCTTCACTGGAAGATGAAGCATTTGCTTCCCTGCTGCCGGCGTGCCAGCATACCGTACCATCTTCCACCGCCGCAGCAACATCAACAGCAGCAGCAGCAGCAGCAGGGATAGAGTGCATTCCTGAAAATGATGAGGCAGAAGCAGCAGCAGCAGCAGCAGCTTTATTAGTGGCAGCAGGACATGAGGTACTTGATGTTGGTACCAGTATTGCTGATGAAAGTGGGTTGCCTGTTCTCATCCAGTCAGCAGAGAGTCCAATCGGCAGTCCTAGGTCCAAACGCAGTGGCAGCAGCAGTGCACAGCAGCAGCTGCAGCAGCAGCCTGATCATCAGGTACTGTTCACCCAGCTTGAGCAGCAGCTGGAGGTAGCGTTAGCAGGCTCTGATACTGCTGCTGCTGACGAGGTGATCAGCAGCATATACCGGATGAGCCTGTCTGTCAGGAAACCCAAGGCTGTGGGTGTCACCAGTGACAGGCGTCACTCGGGGCATTCCGGGACCTCTAGTGACACCCGTCGTGGGACTTTTAGTGACACTACAGATGCTGACAATGCATCAGGACCTGCAGAGACACAACCAATGGGACTTTGGGGCAAACAAGTACGTTCCAGATCAGCTGCTGATGTTATCAGGGACGAGAAGGCTGGAGCTGCTTTTGGTATGATACTTAATCAGATGTTTGGCAACATAGTACCAGCCGAGCAGCCACAAAGCACATCAGAGCCAACTAGTGCCCGCGATTTCAATAACACCGTCACTGGACGCAGAATCAGTGCCTCTGCAGAGAGCTTGCGCCGGCCTTCCACTGCTGCTGCTGACTTCAGCAGCAGTACACGCTTGCCAGCAGCTCAGTTCCAGCAGCAGCAGCAGCAGCAGGTGACTGACAGCCCACCATCGAATGTCAGCAGTGCTGCAAGCAGCAGGCGCTCCAGCAGGACCGGCAGTTTCCTTGCTCAGCAGCAGCAGCAGCAGCAGCAGCAGCCAAGGCTGGCTGTGATTGGAGGCTTGACTACTATACGGCCAGTCACTTCAACAGCAGCAGCAGCCAGTTCTGGCTTGCAACTTGGAGGTGCAACTACTACATCAACAGCAGCAGCAGCAGCAGCAGCAGCAGCCGGCAACACTAGGTCAGGATATGGTATCAGTGTGTTAAGCCCTGGAGGGCTGTTAAGCCCTGAGCGTGTGTTGAGCCCTACCTGTGACGACTCGATCATTGGGACACCTAAGGTTGACGATGCTTTGAGGTTCCTGAGGGGCCAGGCTGGACCCGACAAACCTGGCCGCAGCAGCAGCAGCAGCAGTAGTCCAAAGACCAGTGTTGTAAGGGCGGCAGGCGCCAGTACTGCAGTAGATCCAGCAGTGAGCAGCAGCAACATTACTAGAGTGACAGCAGCTGCTGGTGGGGCTTCCCAGCAGAGTGCGTCAGCGCTAAGCCATGTTGCTTCAAGAGCAACCACGCCTAGCAGTAGGGGCCAGGATAAATTGGTGCCTAGAGCACCCAGTAGGAGTAGTCAGTTGCTTGGCACTGCTAGCAGCAGCAGCAAGTCTGCAGCAGCAGCGGCTTCAGCAGGCAACCTCAAGACACAGTTAATGTTGAATGCTGCAGCACACTCCACCACCAGCAGCAACAGCAGCAGCAAGACAGCGCTTGTAGCTAAGCCGGGTAGCAGCAGTGGTTTGACAGGCAGGGTTGTGGGGTCAGGGTCTGGTCAGGGTGCTGGTCTCAGCAGCAGCAGCAGCAGTGCAGGCAGGTTGGGTAGCAGTAGTGGCAGCAGAGGGACAACAGGTCGAGCCAGCAGCAAGAAAACACTCAGCAGGGTTTGAGTGCAGGTAGCATCATGTCCCAGCAGTCGCAACTAACCAATTGGTTACTGGATTAATTTACAGGGTCGTATCATATCTATTGGGTGTTGTGTATGTCCTGGATGGTATGTCAATACCAATGCACGCACCTGCAGCCTTGAAGCAGCCACTAGTAATGTCTGAACCATCAATATGTTGCTCACTGAAGCTTGAAGTCACGAACCTGACACTTGCTGCAAGCCCCTGGGACTCTGATCCTGAGAGTACCATTCATGTACAATACCATGCCATATTCGGCAGTGCCATACCATATGGTACGGCACATGCATGCATGCCACACCACCTAGCCCCTGAGTACACCTCATACCACCCAGCTCCTAGGGACCCAACACATTATAAGTCGTCGTTTGTCCGCTTCTGAAATGGGGCGCGGGGCCGATGGCAGGATTGCTATGGCTAATGGGCAACTTAAGTATATACTATAAATATATTATAAGTCGATTACAGTAACTCACTGAGTTCAACGGTGGACACTCATCTGGGGGGCTCGTATATGTTGCATCCAGGTGCATGTTTCATACAGGTGTGCACAGCTCCACACGTCAGCTGCTTTTCCAATCTAGCAGGTGCAGTACTACCATATATTCGCGGTTTGTTACATCACACACATGCATATATATACTGTGGGTCCAAGAATCTTGCAGTCCAAGGTGAATAAACCGGTGACTGTTCCAATCCAGATGAAGGGCCTGAGGTATACTTCTAGAGATATTGCAGTGCCAAATGTGTACTCAGGCATAACGCTGTTGCGGTCTTCCTGTGTAAATCACGGCACGTCACCGACACACGTACATACTGGCCGCAAGCGCCTGACAGACGTCTGTGATTAGTCCTCATTCAACATGCCACAGCGCACAGCGTTGATCGCCCTGGCAGTGCTGGGCTGCGTGGCAACCAGCCATGCCGCGTTGACTCAACCAGACATCCTCGACCGCATCAACACGCTCACGGAGATGTCCCAAGCGCTATCAAGTATCGCGGAATCCATAGATTTGCTTGATGAAGCATTTTTTGAACTCGGCCGAGGCAGATTCTCTCAGGTACGCATTGGCTGGCTCATCGCTTACAGCGTATGCGCTATACAGGTCACGCAAACATTCTATGCATGTTTTTGGCATATAAAGCTGCATGATGTGGAGTGATACGCTGCAGCTGGCTATCAACAGACTGCTTTGCTGCTAGACTTGGATTCCAAGTCTGCTGCTCTCTGCTATAGGTATACCGCACTGCCCAGATGCCTGGTGTTGCTGTTACATTCATTACATTATCTGCAAAGTTTGAACATCTTGAATAACTCATTAATGGTCATTGCTGGCATTGCAGCAGCAACTGCTGTGCTGCCTGATTCCGTCTGCAGATCATTGCCGGGTTGACAGATATAAAAAACAATGCAAGTGACTTTGTCAGCGCATTCCAAGGCACGCCCCCCATCGATTCCACTCAGGCAGGCAGCATCGCAGACACCTTCAAGACATTTTCAGAAGTGCAGCAACAGCTGCTGAATATCCTGATTAAGAAGGCTGGTTTGGTTCAGGTTTTGCCCGTTACTGCCAAGCCAATGGCGTAAGTGTTTCTGCTGTCCAATAAGATCAGTGGACAACTTAAAGAATTGCAATATGTTGTGCCCATGACACATGGCTGCCCAAGGCTGTGTGCAACTGTATTGCAGCAAGGCCTAAGGACCCTTCTTGCGGCATCATGCTTCAGTGCTGTATTGTTGGCACCCTACATGCCATACCATACCATACCATACCATACCATACCATACCATACCATACCATACCATACCATACCATACCATACCATACCATACCATACCATACCATACCATACCATACCATACCATACCATACCATACC